>JAJEJO010050771.1:0-177662 GCA_020662805.1 Glaucomys volans | reverse complement strand
GGGTGCCCTCACTTCTCAGGGATTCCAGAACATCAGTCATGGCCCCCCTTCTCCCACCGGGAGGTTTGTATTACTATTTTTAAATAAAGCCTGCTTAATATGCTTGCCTTTGCATGCTTCTCTGGTGTTATACTTCAACACTGGAGAAAGCAGAACTCGTCACCAGTATGTGGCAGTATTACCTTTCTCCCTCATTCCCCTCAAGTCCAAAGAGGGCCATTTCACACAATACTCAACCACTCAATACAGAACCTGGAGGGTGACTTGTGAAACGTCAATCCAGTTGTGTCTGTGACTCCATACCACTCACAGCCCACTACTGGTCTCAGCACAAATCCCCAGAGGTTTCTGTACCCCTGACTTCACTCTCTCCCTGCCTTCTACAGCCCATGCCAGAAACCCTCCACATTAATGGTTGTTCTTGACTGCTTCAGCACCAGCCAGCTAGAAGCCCCTCAAGTGCTCAGCACAGCAGCGGGACAAACCCACAATGGGGGGGGGGGGGGGGGGTTGGAACACAAGGCAGCTTGCGGGGCGCGGGGGAGGTCCTGGTCCCAGTTCAGGATGGGAGAAATTATGGCAGCTTCAGACAGCGACTCAGTCTCCCACTGTTCTGGCCAGATAGCTCCAGTGTTGTCCTTTATCCCAATCTAAACCCCAGCAGGAGGGGGAACGCAGACTCCAAGCCCACTGCTTGACCTGAAATGGTGTACCAAGCCGAGGTGGCCGTGAACAGTGGCACTTAGTTTCCCCTGTTCAACCACTGGTGAAGAAAGCCCTCACAGCCTTAAAATTCGCGACTTCCACAGGCGCGGGGTGCAACCTTGATCTGCGCAGACTCCGTGCAAACGGGACAGGAATTCTTCGAAATACCGCGATATCCAGACAGGATTGGCGGCAGGGTCAACAGATGGGACAACGAGAGACCTAGACACCGACGTGAGGGGGCGGGGCGTACGGGTTGACGCAAGGGGCGGGGCGCGCTGGCGGGCAGACGCGCGACGCTCAGGAAAGACGTAGAAGGGGTAGAGCGCACAGCGCCTAAAGCAGAGGTAAAGCGGGCTGGTAGCGCGCTGTGGCCGGAGGCTGGTGGACGCCAGCCCCATGGAACGCTACGCCGGCTCCTTGGAGGAGTCTGTGGACGGGGCCCGACAGCAGGAACGGCACTACCAACTGCTGTCAGCGCTGCAGAGCCTGGTCAAAGAGCTCCCCAGGTGCACAGCCGAGGGCGGGGCGGGCAGCGGAGGTGGCCCCGGGCCTGCCCGCGCTAACCGCGCCACTCTACCTGCAGCTCCTTTCAGCAGCGCCTGTCCTATACCACGCTCAGCGACCTGGCCCTGGCGCTCCTTGATGGCACCGTGTTTGAGATTGTGCAGGGGCTACTGGAGATCCAGCATCTCACCGAAAAGAGCCTGTACAACCAGCGCCTGCGGCTACAGAACGAACACCGAGGTGCGTGGGTGTGGCGGGACAACGCAAACTGTTCCTCTGGGTCAGCCGGCCCCGGGATCGCCGACCTGTGTAGGTTTTCTAAGGGTCCCTCGCAGGAGAAACCTCAGATTGACCAAATCAAGGGTGCAGAGCTTTCCATAGCACCTTTTTTGGTGACCATTGTGTCAAGCCAGTTTTAGTTGCACAACCTCCTGAGCTTGACACCCAGCCAGGACACCCCTGCTTGGGGATTCCCTATTTCCCTACCCACTTCTAAACTAAATGGCCCAAGGACTTTGCGTGGGAGCCATTGACCACACCCACACCCCACAGTGGAGGAACGTTTGTTGACATCTCTGCAGCACTCCAAGGTCAATTCCCTCAAAGGCCCACCAGCTAGTCGTAGAATTCGTGAGCATTGTACCCTGTAGCACCCTCAGCAACTCCAAGAGCTTTCCACTTGATCCACAGGCTTGCTTCCTCCTGTGTGTCCCACTCAGGGCTTCACAGCCCCTTACTGAAAATTATAATAGGCAGCTCCCCATGCACCATCAGATTTTTACCTTTGCTATTATTTTTTCCAACTTTGTTATAAAAAGTTAAAACATTTGGAAAAATGAAAGAAATGTATTATGAATACCCTTTTGCTCTTCACCTAAATTCAATAATGTTTTGCCATAGTTCACTTATGTAACATCTTAGTACTTCATCAGAAGTCTCAGCATTCCACTATACTAAGATTTTCAGTCCAACACTGCCAACATTTAGACTGGTGAATCTACGGTGAGATAGGGTGCTGTGCAATCACAGGATGACAGAGGTCCCCTCTCCTAGTTATGACAACCAAACATGTTTGCAGACAACCCTAGGGTCAAACCTTGGCCCAAGACTGAGACAGTGCTCTAGAATAATGTTCTCCTACACAACCACAGTGAACCATTCCAGGTGTCATGGTCACATTACCTAACAGGTCTCAAATTGTCACTTTCTAATTAAGGATCCAGTCCAGGTTCATGCCCTGCAATTGGTTACTTAGATCTCTTCAGCAGTAGTTCATAGCATTTATAGAGGCACTGACTTTTTGAAGAATCCATTCTACATGTAAAATGTCCCTGTTCTGCATCTGTTTGTTTCCTCATGCTGTCGTTTAACCTGTTTCTCCAAACTTTTGTTTTTGTAAACTGGAGAGCAGGTAGAGGTCTGATTAGATGTAGGATAAATGTTGGTGACAAAAAAAATCCTTCTAGTGTTGGAAGGCCCCTTCCCCATGAGGGCAGGCAATGTCCATGTACCCCAGAATTAATGTGTTTCTATTGAGAATGAATGTTGAATTTTATTAATTCCTTTTCTTTCATCTATGGAGATGATCAGGTGGTTTTTTTGTTACTACAGTGAATTACATTGATTTTTTTAAATTCCTGAGATGAACTGCATTCTAGGGCTAAATCCCACTTGGTCATGAGGTATTATTCTTTTTGTCTATCTTGGATTTGATTTACTAAACTGTTGTTAAGCATTTTTGCCTCTATGTTCATGACAGACGTTGGTTTGTAGTTTTCTTGTTATTTTGGGCATCAGGGTAAGGGTAGCCTTTTAGAAGTGGTTGAGAAGTTATCTCTTCAGTTTTCCAGAAGAGTTTATGTGCAATTGGTATTACTTCTTCCCTAAATGCTTGAGCAAATATTTTTAAATATTTTCATTGAGGTGCACATAGTTCATCGATCCAAAATACATAGCTCATCCTTTTTAATGCTCAAATTGTGCCATGTTTGCCATGTGGAGAGCTTCAGGCTGTCTCCTTCTGATGAATTCCCATTAATTTTCCAGCACTTCCTTGCTTTTTGTTACAAGATATGCAGGCTCATTTTTCTTGTTCTTTCTCTGCCTCAATCCTGGAATCAGCCATTTCTTCATGGAACCCTGGTTGCTTTTAGTGGGATGGTTTTTAGTAACTCTGGAGCCTTTGGTACTTGTCCTTCAGAAGGCTTGGGCCAGGTCTTGGTATGACCTGCAGTGGACAGGCCTGTGCTTTTTGCCTTTCCTTCAGATAATTTAACAGGTGGTGACTGGCCTTTGCTTTCCTTGGTTATTACTAAAGCCAGGCCGCTTCTGAGCAGGGAGTTGGTGTGGTGCTCTCTTTAACTTTTTTTGCTTACACAGTGGAATCTGGGAGTGTTGCCTGCCAGCAACCCCATCCTGCTGGGGAGGCATGGCCATCTGATGCTTAGACCAGTAAGGTGTAAGGCATTGGCTGTATGTTTATCTGGTGCTCCCTTTGTCCTCTGATCAGCCCATCAGAGTGGACAGTTTGCACCCGTCTATGTGTGTGGCATAGTTTAGCAGGAACTATGGACCCTTGTTCAGTGATGGAACATGAGATCCTTTTGGAACACCATAAATGCCTCAGCAAAGAACTTCTGCTGACTCCTGATACCTCAGGCATAACCCAAATGGGGGTTTCCCAGATCTATGCCTACCCTTCTCCCTTCTCTGGCTGCTGTGCAACAGCTGGGAGCTGCCAATAGGGAGGGGTAGTTCTGTTACCCTGAAAGGCAGTACCAAGGATGGAACAGCATAGCCACGCAGCTGGCATTCAACAACCCCTTCCTCTTCCAGGCCTTTGTCTCGTAAACACTTTTGGTGTCCCAACTGAAACTCTATCCTCTTAGCTTAGACACCTCCAGATCTGTTATCCACCCACCTCTTCCAACCACCCTTGGTCTTCCATGCTTAGGCTATAGCTGATCTCAACCCTATACCAACATTCCCTTTTCCATCCTCCTTCAGTGCCCTGTACCTTCTGGAGTCCCTTGGATATTCAGAAAGATGCCCCGGGTGAGGGCAGGCCTGGGAGAACTGAGACTCCATCCACCTTCCTGTTATCCCTAGAGCTTCAGGCAGGGTGGGATCATGAGGTGGAGATTCCCACCCTTAGGCCTGGCTAAAGGGGCAGGCACCAAGGAATGAGGTATGCTCCATTCTTACCTGCTTTGGGTCTGTTCCCCTAGCCCTAAAACCTGCTGTTACAGACGACTGTACTTCATTCCCAGTTCTCAGGCAGGCCCTGCGGCAGAAGCACCTGGAAGCCCAGCAGGCCTGCCGGCCCCACAACCTACCTGTACTCCAGGCAGCTCAACATCGGGAGCTAGAGGTAGGGGGCAGGGTGGGATGGCCAGGCCTGACTCTTCCTTGCAGGTACTACCTGGTTCTGCTAATAGGGCTAAGAGTGGCTCAGGAGCTGCAGCCACTCTGAGTCTTGACCTGGGTGGGCCACCAGGTTTGGTGAGTACCTGCACATGGCTTTTCGTCATGAGGCTGAGGTGTGCCAGGGCTGAGTGGGGAGTGAAGGCCCAGCTGTGATTCTCCTACTCCCTAAAACAGTAACTTCTCATGGGCTAGGGTGCACACGGAGCAGGTGCTGAGTGGAGGTCTTTGTGACCTCATGCATGCAAATATGATAGTGGAGTGACAGGGCTAGCCAAAAAGGGGGTCCATCCATCTCCTAGGGAGTTCAGAGTCAACTGGAGACTCATATGTAACCAACCAGTCATGGGAGGGTGTGGCTACAGAGATGTGTGCTAAGTCCAAAGCTGCTGGGGCTTTCGGGGAAGCCTCTTAGAACCCCTCTGCAGGATTTGGGGAGGCTCAGGGAAAGGGAGAGGACTGGGTGTGGTAAGGATACCTGTGGTCCTGGAGCCAGTGCCACTGGGGATGGGCGAGGTACTCAAAAGGAAGTAGCAAGCAGAACCATGTGTTTGAGGCATTGAAGGATGGGGAGCTGAGCCTGGAGCCACCCTTACTGTGTCAGGCAGTAGAACATCGGATCCGGGAGGAACAACGGGCAATGGACCAGAAGATCGTCCTGGAGCTGGACCGGAAAGTGGCTGACCAGCAGAGCACACTCGAGAAGGCAGGGGTAGCTGGCTTCTACGTGACCACCAACCCTCAGGTCAGCACCTGGCCCTAACCCGCCACAGCCCATATCATTGGTCCCTGAAGGCCCAAATAAATCTAGGGTTTTACTGCTAGTCCCTGATATATTAGGCCCAGGTTCAATGATAGGTGGGGGTAGCAAGGAAGTGAGACTCCAGAAAGAACAGGGAGGCCAATCCCATGGCCACAGGAGGGTGAGCCAGCTGGCCATGGGAGTACTGCCCACCTTCCTCAGGCCTGCTGCACCCCACAGGACCCTCCTTTGCTCCCCTCCTACATGCCATTCCAAGTGTACCAGCCTCCACAGGGAAGTCAGCCATATGGCCCCATTGCCTGGCACCCTATAGGCCCTGGTATCCACCTCTGGGCCAGGGCAAAAGAGTACCAGGTGTCATCTGGCCCTCACGGGGCCCCTTCTGCATCCCAGGAGCTGACGCTACAGATGAACCTGTTGGAACTCATTCGGAAGCTTCAGCAAAGGGGCTGCCAAGCAGGGAAGACAGCCCTGTGATCAGATGGGGGTCCCTGCTGGCTACCACTACCCAGCGTTGCTGGGAATGCAGCCTTGTCCACCATCACCAGAAAGCTGCAAAGAACTTGTCTTCCTAGTATTTGGCCACTTGCCAAATTTGATGCCCATTTCCAGCAGGCATCACCATTCTAAGGTCAGGCCAGGTGAACCCTGGCTGCACCTGTCACTCACCTTTTTCTTGGGTTTTCTGTGCAAGCACTAGGATGGTGTCATAAAAAGGAAGGAGGCCTGGCCTACCCATTGTCTGCCCCGGTGCTAGGTGGAGAGCCAGGGCTATTGGTTCTATACTTTCCCATTCCATTGGCACATCCAAATCTCTGCGAGGCCCCAGGTTTTATGTTTGTTTTGGTCTTGGCCTCTCCCTTGGCAACTGAAGCCCTCAAGCAGAAGGAATTCCAATGCACAAATCCTGTGACCCAAAGAAATAAAGGCACCTGCACATGGCTCATGTGTCTCATTTCAGCCAGAACCCACATATCCTTTCCTAATAGCTCTGGCAGTATGGAGGCAGCAGAGAGCAGCACCCATCTGATAAAGCCACAACAGTGTGACAGACCTTGCCTGGGGGTCCCCTCTTCCTGGGCTGCCCAGCCCCATCACCTATTTGCCTGTGTATAGAATGCAAGTCTGGATGATGGAGTCATGGGTGGCTAGGTCTGCACTGCAGCCAGTTGGTAGGTATATTCCGCCCCATCCGCTGTAGACATGATCTCCAGAACTTGAAGATTCTCTATCCAAGTCATTCCCTCTGTGCTGCCCAGAGCTAACTTCATGTGAGGGCACCATGGTAGAGTTGAGGGTTTTCAGCTATAGAGTAATGGTTTATTGACCAGGCAGGCTTCCCAGCTGGGCCACTACCCATCCATGAGGCTCAGAGATAGTGGGTCTCCCTGATTCAGTCCCATGAATCCAAGAGGTGGGGTCTCGAGCCCACTTATCAAAGGAAAGTTACCTGGACCCAGCCCAGGCCTGAATGCCTACATTCTGGGTGGGGCAGGGACCACCTAGAGCAGCTGACCCCACCTCCAACAGATTTCAAATACTTGGGTATAAAAAGGCAAATCTTGTGGTGATGGCCTGGAGGCAGCCCAGACTCACCCCCAAATCCCTGTCCCCAAGGCTGTGGGAGATCACAGGTGGTAGAGTAGCCATGGTGATGGCACAGCAGCTAGGCTGGGTGGTATAGGAGGCTGCCAGTACAGAGCCGCCGCCACAACTCCTGCCACAACAGCTGACGCTCCCGCTGGGTGCCCTTCATAATGCCGCTGTTCTCCAGTGCTCGACGGGACAGGTAGGGCAGCACCTCCATCACAGGGCCATAGGGCACATACTTGTATACAGAGAAGCCTGCCTGACCTATACACACAGCAGGGACACGGGTGAGTTCCACTTTGTGCGTTCCCACCAGGGTGTCTCCCAACCCCATCTCACCCAGGAATGCCCAGCTCACCCAATGGGAAACTGATTTGGTCACACATGCCCAGCAGCTGTCCAAAGCACACCTGGTAGTCAGCTGGATGCAGGCCCAGCTCCTCCATCCTATGAATAGATGAGACCAGGCAGGTGAGGAGTCAACCCTACGACACTACCCCGGGAGGAGGGTAGAGGGCCCCCATCTTAGCTCTTAGGCCCCTCTGCCACACCCAGACTCCAATCCCTACCCTCCAGTTTCTGTCCCCTGCAGGGTGGGGCTGAGCATTTGAGTTCTGCCCTCCCCCAACCAAGTCTTTTACCAGCAAGATGGCTAGGCTACACACACACCCCACACCGCGCCCCCACACACACTCCACCACTCCTAGAGGGAGGCTCTCCCTGGGTAGGCCTTGGCCAGTGACCAGCACTGTTTCCCCTTTCCTCAGCCTTCTTCCTCCCCATTGCCTCTCCCACCTCCACATCCTGACCCAACCATACCCCACACCCCACAAAGAGCCTGCACCTAGCCCAGGGAAGCTCCTGGGCCCTCTTGTATCCCAAGGGGATTTTCCTTTGATGACTGGTCTTCTGTCCCACCCCCACCCTTGTCTTCCCTTGCTGGCTGCTCCTCCATATCATCTGTACAGCTGTACTATCCCATATGCAGCCACAGCAACTCAAGTCTTTAGACTGTAGCTGGTCTGAATTGAGATGTGCTGCCAAGTGACAAATATGGGGTGTTGGAGATTTAGTACAAAATAAAAAAGAATGAAAAATTTGTGTGTCTGGCTGGGGATAGAACCCAAGTCTCCATACATGCTAGGGAAGTGCTCTATTTTTGAACTACATCCTCAGTCCTAAAACATAATATTGAAAATAATTTCATCTTTTTCATCAACTTCATAATTTTCATCAACTACTAGAAAATTTTAAATTACAGCTGTACCTCACATTATATTTGTTGACAATGCTCAGATGTTAGGGTGGGGGCCCCCAACTGACTAGAACCCTTCTCCTGTCTTCATACCACTCATTATAAGATCATACAAAACTTTCTAGGCTTTAAAATACCTACACATTGATGTGTAGTGATGATTTTCATCACTAGCTTCCTATATCTAGGTATCCTGATTTGGCCCATCTGTACCTGTACTCCAGAGCACCCATACCTCAGGGCACTTTTGGGTCTGGGTGTAAGAGATGGAACCATGGTGAGAATTCTGGAATACTTAGGAATTTACTTCACCTTATTTCTGTATTTGACTTGTTAGATTTCTCCCAAAGTTGTGCTCCATGGGATAAGCATTTAAAGAGAAAACAGACTATTAAGTTCTAAATGCAATTTAAAATGTTAATGGAAACTGTTTACAGATGAGGAAGCACATCAAAGAGCCCTCCTGAGGGGCACTGAGATTTAACACCACCCTAGGATGTTTCAGCCACTTAAATCACCTAAAAAGAATTTATTTTTTGAATTTGAAACTTTAGTAAGTCAGGTATTAATGTTAAAAACTAAAGTAACTGCAGAGCAGCATCAAGAATGCCAGCTAGGTCCAGAGGGCTTAAAGACTCCACACCAGCTTGTTCCATGGATGTTATCCCCAAAATGACCGATAGGACCTGATGAGTCATTCTGAGATCCCTGACCCTTGGAGTGCTGACAGATTTCCCCAGCCTTGGAGAACACTACAGCTCCGGATGAGCAGCACCTACCTGCGCAGAGTGAAACGAATGGTGTCCTCATTGTGGGAGGCCACCATTACCTCAGCCTTAGAATTGTGCTTCAGCTCCTCCAGGACGTAGTTGAGGCACCTAGGGAGAGTGCCATGTGAGCCTGGTGCCAGGCCTGTACCCCTCACTGCTGACATTGCAGGCCCAAAGCTATCCAGCAAGGGGCTCCTCCCAAGGGTATCCACCCATAGCATCAGGAGCAACACAAACAGCAGCTAGTCCTCCATCCCTCAGCACCTCATGAAGGGGAAGGATCAACAACCAAGAAAAACTGATCAACAGCTTGGACTAAATAATTCACAAAGAACTAGCTGGGGTGTGACTTCCCCACATTAAACACGCTATCACTGCACAGGGGCTGGGTGGGAGCTTGCCTGAACCTACAGCTTTGCTTCTGGGAAGGGATCTTAGAGTTCACTACCTAGCCCTTTGAGGAAATGAAAGGAAGTGTGCCTGGAGGCCTTGTGTAGAGTAAGCATCCCTATGCACCAGCAAGACTTTAAACAGTATGGTCATCACGCAGTGAGGACAACCATCAGGGTTGGAGTACATTCTCTCTGACCCAGCAATTCCATTTCTAGGAACTTGCAACACTGTCCGAGGACACAAAATTTGTGACAACAGATGTATACAACAGGAGGACAAGATGTTCAGTGAATCCTGTTAAAATAAACAGAAAAGATCACAGACCCTGGACACATAACCTTGTGCACGTGTATTAAACACATGCCACTGTTAACAATGCTGCTTTCTGCTGACAAGAGGATCCAGATGTATCATTAAATGAAAAAAGCAAGGGCAAAGGACAGAGTGTACTGTGTAAACATTGATGGGCATGGCATGTGCACTGCACAGATGTGCACAGTGGGCTCCTGGAAATGGATGCTGCTAGGAAGGGAACAGCAGCCAGCAGAGACACTCCGGGTCCCTTAGAATTTGCAACAAGAACATAAAACCTCAGAGAAAAAGCATGTAGTTGGACTGCCTGTGCTACATAAAATGATCTCCAAGATATACAGCAAAGGTGGCAGGTGAACAACCACTAACATTCCCACCATGTGAACCAAAAGCAAATAGTAGGGACACCATCATGGGGAGAGCTGGGCACCCTGGGCTCATTGCATATTTCTCCACTAAGTGTAAACAGGAGACAGCTGTGGGTATCAAAGCCAGTTTTGTTTTGTTTAGTAGACTTCTACATTAAAAAAAAAAAAAAAAAGGTGTTTCCCTGGTGTAATGGTATCACATTCATCCCATGCAACATGATGCAGGTTTGAAACCAGAGAGAAACAAAATCTGTACTTTTCCCTTTTTCTGCCGGATGCTGTGGCCAGCCTCAGGAACTTAGCAAGACCCTGTCTCAAAATTAAAAAAAAGTTTAAAATGGGCTGGGGATGTAACTCAGTGGTAGAGTGCCCCTGGATTCGATTCCCAGTACAAAAGATATAGAGCAAGAGACAGAGAGAGGGAAAAAAAGAGAAAGAAAGAAAAGCAATGTTTTTTTTTAAAAATGACAAACAGAAAAAATATCACTTATGCCCTGAAGAATACATCTCTCACTCCTCCCAGAGACTTCTGGACTTGAATGGGGTTAGCAGAACACGATCTTCTTAAGGTCCTCACTCTCTACCCCAGGAAATACAGAAGACAGAAAGGCTGACTCACCTGTGGTACATAGCATTGGTGGCCTCATACGTAGAGTTAATGGGGTCCTCATAGCCAATCTCCACAGCACGGGCACGCTCCTGGGCCATGTATGCACCACGTACCAGCTTGGCCCCAAAACACCAGCCCTCACGGCGAGCCAGCTCTACATCCAGGGTTACATTGTCATAGGCATTCTGTGGGACCAAGGCCAAAAATTACAGGGACCCTAGCTGATGGCCAGGACCGGGACTTACTGGGGCCCAGGTACTCTGAGGTATGTTAATTGGGATACCTGGGGCTAGGCAGCAGCTGCCTGAGGGAGGTAATACTCAGGGAATCTGGCAGACAATTGGACATAAGAATGGGCCTCAGGCCCCCCCAAAAGGTAGTGACAATAGTCACCTGCATGCATTCTCCTGTGGCCTGGGGACAGCCCTTTGGGGGGTCATCCCAGGTGCCAGGTGTCACTGTGTGTTCCAGAGCTTCCTCAGCTGGGATCTGTGTGCATGCTGGGCCACCTGGCTGGACCTCCCACACCATCCCAAGTCCTCTGGATACTTGCCTCATCCCTATAAACTCTGGAACTGTATAGGCCCCCAGCAACTTAGCACCCTCAGGCTTGGGGCTGGATTTGGGGGTTCCTAGCCTGCAATACCTCTGGGCTCCCTCAGGACATGCAAAATTCTGCACAAGTCTTTTTCTAGAGAGGAGCCCAGAGCTTTTATCAAATTCTCTTAAAGCTTTCATAAAATTCTTAAAAATTTTCAAAAAGAAATGATCATCTACAAAGTCTTCAAAATTGGAGGTTTAAAGTACATCAGATGGACTCTTAAAAAGATCTTTTGTATCCCCCTCCCCAACCCCTGGCCAACACTCTTATCTGAGTCCCAAAGCTCAGAACAGGGACTGGTGACAGGGTCTCAGAAGGTTTTACATACTACCACTAGGAGATAATCACCCCCACCTCTCCTCCTCTGCAGGGTTGGACACAGTCACTTGGCAGGGTCTTCTCTCCTGACAGGAGGACCCAGACCATGTTAGCTGTGCTGCAGAGGACCCCATTAACCCTTTAGGGACATAGCCTTCTCCCTCCTCTCTTTCCTATGTGCACTCAGCCTCTGCTCAGACAGGGCCAGGCAGATGCCACAGGGTTCAGAAGAGCACCTTCTGCAGGGTGGTTGGTCATGCTGCACACCAGAGGAGCTGTAGTCAAGGCCTGGAGGGAGGCAGGGAAGTGGGAAGGCAGGGGCCCCCCCATACCTTGAGATAGCACTGGTAAGTATTGAAGATGAGAGGCTTCTCTACATTGAACTTGCGCTGTATTTCCAGCGTCAGGTGACTGATTGCTGGCTGGAAGTAGGTCTGCTCAGCATCCACCATCAGCCGTACCCCTGCTTCCTTGGCTTTCTGGGAGGTGTAAAGGGCAGGAGAGACTTTGTGGCTCAAGTGAGACAGGTGCTCTTCCCCATTGCAAGTCCCAGGGTCCTTGAAGCCCCAGCCCCCACCCCACAAGGGGCTGGCTCACACCGTGGCCAACACATCCATCCTCTGCAGAATCCTCATCATCTGCAGCTCCTCCTCCTCAGTGAACTGTGACAGCAGGGGCTCCAGGTGTCCTGTCTGAGAGTACAGCATATGGTCACACTACAGTGGGGCCAGAGAGGCTACACTTGGAGGCCCTGATCACATCTCTGACAACAGTGCTACACTCATCCCACCAGTACCCCCTTACCCCCATGCAAGGCCAGGAGGACAACCTGGGTCAGCCAACACCTTGGTACCTGGCCCTAGGGTCAGGAAGGATACCTTATCTTGCCTTTCCCCCACTACTGTGCATGTCAGCACCTTGTCTAAGGCTAGCAAGACACAGTGACATGATGCCCTGGAATCTCATGACCAGCCAGCTCCTTGTCCTAAACTTGAAGCCTGGTAGTACAAGGAAGGAGTTCAGTGCCCGTGTCAGCAGCTCCAGGCCCTGGCCAGGCCAGCACCCCAAGGTGTTTGTTTCTATGGCCATTCCAGGTCCCTATGGGGAGAACTCCTTTCTGCTCCCACACAAGGCAAAGGAAGTGAAACTTGACCAGCCAATCAGCTAAAAAGGCTCAGTTAGGAACAGGGAAGGGGCTCCAGAAGAAAAACCCATGATCACAGGCAGACAGGGTAGCTATGGGGAACAGACTGACTTGCAACAGGGGTACCAAGATGGTAGCCCTCAAGAAGCCAGGCAGGTAAGCAGTGGGCTAGACATTAGAAATGGTAAGACCCAACCTGGGGGAACACCAGGGCAGCACCAGGGCCTTCCACTCACCTGCCAATGTGGCAGAGGATGTTCCTGGTAGTGCCAACAAGCATGTCCCTCTGCTGGCCCCCCAGTAGCCTTGCTTACTCAGCACACTTTATTCCCTAGTCACATGTATGCTTAAGTCTCCAGTTGTCAGTGACTCTTGAAGTAGAACTGCACTAAACATGCCACACCCGAAGGCTCAAGGTCATTGGCTCAAAGTTTGGGGGCTGGGCCCTCAGTTGGCCAGGGTTGAACAGCATGGAAGGAGTATCTGCAGGATATTTTCCCAAGGTGTTTCTGTTCCACCTTCAAATCCCAGCATAGGTGGGGCTTCAAACAGTCTCATTCCTCTTCCTGTGAATACAGGCTAGCCTAGTGATTTGTTTTTAACAAACTAAACTTGACAGAAGTGACACCATATGACTTCTGAGGCTAAGCTAGAAAAGGCAATATGGCTTCTGCATGTCCCTCATCTTAGAAGACACCTGCCCTTGGAACCCAGTCACCATGTTGGGAGGAAACTCAGCCAACAGTCAGCATCAGCTTCTGGACATGTGAGTGGGGCACCTTCACAATGACCTAGCTCCATGAACCTCTGAGTACAAATGTATGGAAGACTCCAAACAAGAACCTCCCAGTTGAGCTATATCAACCTAGAACCATGGCAGAATAAAATGACTGTTGTCATTTCCAGCCAAAAGTGTTTGGGTGACCTATCAGACAAAGTTAGATGATGACTTGAGGAAGACCCCCAACCCAGACATCTTCTCCTTGTGATTCCTCAAGGCTCTATGTTGGTCTCTATTGAGCACTCTTGAAGACACTAGCAGATGTGTTCTCCCCTGTGGGGTCAGAGAGAATGGTAGTCTCAATCACACTATGTATCCCCAGGGTGGAAAACAGGAGACACACGTAATGAGCTTAATTTTATTCTCAGCCCGGACCCATGAGAGGGGAGCATTACCTGCACATTGGGGACCACCAGGTGCTTGGAGAACTGGGTCCTGCTGTCAATGAGGCTGTTCCACTCCAGTAGATCCATGGTGCTAAGAGAAAAGGCACATCAGCAAAGGAGGCAGAAAGATGTTTTTTGGTCCAGCCACATGGCTTTACCCATGGGTGCTTGAGTTGTTTAGAGGTCCCAGGCCAAAGCCAACCCATTCCCCAAAAGAGCATTCCCAAATACAGATACCATAAAACTCACCTCTGTTTTCAGTTTTAAAATTAAAATATAAATATTGTTCTCTATTTACAAAATTAAAACCAAAACATGAACATTCCTGCACTGGGGCATCATCAGCTATAAAAATGTAAAGCATGCATTGATGCCAAATTAGGTTCAGGGAAAAGTCAAAGGTAGGAGACCAGGCAGGAGGCAGATGCAGCTTCAGAGGGGCTGGATAAGCTGCAATGGAGAGGGCTGGCTGAAGGGTACCTATGAATGGGATCTCCCAGAGACTTCTGTCCCAGTCTGGCCCTGAGGATGGGACATGGGACTCTGATTCCTTGCCTACCAGCACAGGTCTCAGGGAGGGCCAACACTCTTTCTCTAGGACCCAGGAAAAGCCCTGTGTCCATGCTGCCCACCCCTATCCCCAGGGATTCCCAGGTTCCTGTCACTCTTACTTGGTGCATCTCAGAGAAGCAGTCCCTTTAGCACTGTCACCCCTTAAAGGGGCAACCAGGAAAAGATGCTAAAACTCAGCTGGAACCAAGACTACCCCAGGGTAGGTGGATAGTCCCCCTTCTTCTCAGCCAGGGATGCTGCTCTTACCTAGATACTCCCAGGGTCTCTGGTGTAAACCAGTCCTCAATCTCAGCCCTGGAGGCAATGCCCATCTTAGCAATGCTTTCCTTGAGAAGTGAGAAGGAGGAGTCAGCATTGATGTCTCCCAGTCCCATCCACTAATGTCTCCCCTTTAGAGGTTTGACTTTATTACATCATTAGCAGAATGGAAGCATTTTGGACTTGTTTCTGTGCCACAGATGGCTCTATTCCCATCTGTCTACTGATGCCTGTTCTCAGCCCCACAGTTCCTATACATTTTGCTACCTGCAGGACCAGCTCACCCACTTTCCTGCCAGTACTTCCTGTCTTTGTTCAGAAGTAGAGCCCTTAGAGCCCATGGCAGGTCCTCCTTCTCTTCCCTCCTCCCCAGCTGATCCCAGCAGCAGAATGGGCTATATCTCAGAATTGCTCCAGGGATCCACCTTGGACCACAGTCACTTATCACTGAGTGAGGTTCTTCCCCAAGACCCCATGGTAACCATCCCCTCACACTTCACCTGTAGTGCTGCCATCTCCAGTTTTGTGTCCATGGCAGTGTGCCCAGCCTGCCCTTGCTCTGCAGCCATTTGGTGAAAAAACTGTCTCCACTTGGTCAGTACACCTGAGAACTGCAGCTGCAAACACAGCCCTGAGTCACTATCCATAGCACACACCCAGTACCCCAGACACTATAGAGCCCCTGGTGCCCCAAAACAGGACTTGTATCCTGTCCCAACCCTGATATACTCAAGAGTATGGGCACATATGCTAACATTAATGCCCACAGCAGCCCCAATATCTTGCAAATTCTCTGGAGATGGAAGGTTCTAGCACTTACCAGAAACTGGGGTCTCCCCAGGGAAGTAAGCTTAATTGCTAAAAAGCCATCATCACTGGCTTTACCTGTCAGAAGCCAAAGGAAAAGCTATGAGGGTTCCTGAAGAAACAGATGCCTAGATAGAAGGAGCACCAGGAGTCTGTGCCCTACTGACTCTGCAGCCAAGTCCCTAATCATGTTGCTACCCAGTCCCCTAAACTCCCTTGCACATGGCTTCTCTAAAGCCTCTACCACAGAGATAGGAAGGGATGTTTTGGCAAAGTTTTTATTTGTCACATGATGCAGAAAGATGGTGGCCAAAGGAAGCAGCAAGACCTGCACACTGCTATGAAGCCCCAAAGGTGTCCTTGCTTCTTCCTGCCTCAGTTTCCTCCCCTATGCTGTCAGAACCATAGGATATCCATGTGTGGGTCACAGGACACAGACATACCAAGTGGAGCAGAGGACAGGGCATTCAGCTCATCTTTTCTTCTGTATGCCCTTTCCCCCTTCATTTTGCCCCCAGAGAGAACAGATAGGAGGCAAGAAGATGCCCTCACCAAAATGGCTGAGCAATGACCTTACCACTAGGGATGCCCCAAACCATTAGGCAGAAACTTCCAAGCACCACTCACTCCTGAACTTAAAATGTTCAAAAGACATAAGACTTGCTGCCACTAAACAGGACTGCTAGGGATGGCATGGGGACTATGCTGGGATCTCATGACTTAAGAACATTGGGCCTCAGTGATCTCATGGCTTAACTCACTGCCCTCATCCTGTGCAGGCGGGGGGATTCCCTGTCATAGAGGATATGACATCAGTTAGCTGAACCAAACACTGACTCAGGGCAGGGGGTAGCTCAGCCCACCAGCATGGGTTGCTCCCCTGCTCCACATTCAGGCACTTTCCAGAAAAAGGGCAGGAACATGAGGCAGAGAAGGAGGCACGGTCTCAGGAAAGGGCTGGACACAGCACAACCTCAGTGTGACTTAAGTCAAGCCCTCTCACTGCAGTCCCAGCCTTCTTCAACCACCAGGATCTCCACTTGCCCAAGGGTCTTCCCAGGCTGCGCTTGGGCAAGTATGTAGCCGAAGCAGAGGGAACCCTACCTGAGGCCTCAATGCAGCGCAAGAGGGTCTCCATGTGGCTGTCACACTTGGTTTCGTTGGCATAGAAGTAGGTATGGGCACCACTGATGATGCTGTCCCTTCGGTCTCCAAAAGCTAGATGGGCCTGATATTGCTTCTCACTCTTACTCATGCCTAGAAAGGTGGAGACATGCCCTAAACACAGACACCAGATCTACTAGGAGCTATAGCAACAAGAAAAAGTCAATGTCTTTATCCTTGGCACCCTCAGGATGGACTCAACCAGCCCCCCTGTGCTGTGGGTCCTACAGCTCCCCACTCCCCAAAGCTGCCTTTCTCTCTCAGCTAGTCATGCATCCCTTTCCTTCCTTCTAGCTATAATACCTTTCCCCCTGGCTAAGCCTCATCATGGGGCAAACCAGGCCAGAAAGGCCGAGCCTCCATCACAAAGGCCTGTATTATCACAGCCTAAGAGCCAAGCAGACTGAGTCCACCTGAAAGGGCCATGAGAAATTAACAGAGCCTGTTCCTCACCAGTGTTTGAGGGTACACAGAGCCAGACCAGGAGCCCTGGCACAGGAAGGAGACTCAGGTCTTATCCTTTACCCCAACCTTTGCTTAGGCCATGAACCCATATGTCTCCTGGGCCATCAGGGTGTATGGGGGTGGGGGAAAACATGTGTTCATAAATGGTGGCCTCTTACTCACTGCTGCCATCCCTCTCTGCTGTGGAGGCACAGGACCTGCAGAAAAGAGGAAGAAGCAAAGGTCACGGTCATACTACCTGGACCTGCAGGTGACAAGAACAGAAGAGGGAGAGGAGGCTGAGGCTGAGCTGTGGGACTGATCCTGATCATGAACTTGAAAGAGGGCTGGCTCCAAGGCACAGTCCAACTTGGGTGTGACCACCTGGGCCAGGGACCTCAGTGGCCTCTGAGGTCCTTGAGGCCCATGTCAAGAACCTCTGGTTTCATGTGACTGGAGCCCCTACTGAGGAGGGGAAGAAAACTATCTGCTGAGCTTCTCAGAACAGCCCAGGACATGCGACTCTGTCTTAAAAAAGAAGTTAGTAAGGAGGCAATGCTTCTTCCCAGGAAAGATGGGAACACAGAACCACACAGGGCACAGGAGAATGGAACCAGGAAGCCCAACTCCAGCAGCAAGATTCCTTTGCTCTGGCCTCTAACCCCATGTCCATAGCCTCTGAGTTTCTCTGAGGACACCTGGGCAGAGCTCTGGAATTCTTCCCCCACTGCAGGCATAACTACACCCTCCAGGGCCAGCCTCCCTCCTTTATTCTTGCCTCTTAGGCTTTATTTTCCAAGCAGCAACCAGGAATTTTCTTTTAAAATGCAAATCAGTTCTCACTATCCCCTTGTTAAAAAGTCTCCCAGGTTCCCATCATACCCCAGAACACCCAAGTCTTCAATAAGACAGGACATTGAGGTCAGGACACTGGCTGCCCCTGGTCAGCTCATCTCGCCCTTCAACTAGGGCTCAGACAGGCCTACTATCCTCCCCACAGTCTTTTAACTGTGGTCTCACTGTCATTATCCTACCCCAGTGCCACTTGTCCTTCCCTCCTCCACTGTACCTCCTTCTGATGTCATCCTCCCTCCCCCCACCATTCTCCCCCTCAATGTGGCAACCAGTTTCTAGTGCTCAGTTTCAATGCCGTGCCATTTGGGATAGCAAGAGTTTTGGCTGTTATAAAGGGTTTGCTCACCGTAACCTTAATCCTAAACCACTGGGCTTTGTCTATCTCAGATTTTGCATTTAAAGCTGTTATAAAGCAATTATTCATTAATTAATGAGGAGAGAATTCAGCCTCACAGCCAGCAGCATCCAGGACCTCCAGGGCCTGTGACCCTGCCTGTATTCCATGGGAAAGGAGAGCATTTCCCCCCCACCACTCCCTCAATGTCCCTTGAAGCAAAGGTAAAGCCATGGAAAGGTACAGCCAGGGAAGCAAGGACAGATGATAGTTAACTGCACCTTTAGTAACTTCAGAAGGCCTCTTGTATCAAAGGGCCTCACCACTAGTAGCTTTTGACCTTACTGCTCACAGAGCAAGGCCTGAGCCACTGAGCCACCTGACAAGCCCTCCCCATTGGCCCTGGCTTTTAACCCAGGACCTTTATCAGGGGACTTTGAGCCAGAATACCCAGGTCAGTACCCAAAAATCATGGTGGGGCCAAGCCCTTAGAGGCATTGGGCTCCTCACATGGCACCACAGCCCAGGAGGCCACAACCCAGGAATAGGAGCTAGGCAAGCAGCTCCTGCTCTTGCAGCCTCACGCTGACAAGATGCAACAAAAGAGAAGAGGGTAAAGTGTCACTGTGTGACAATGTTCTGACTCTGTAACAAGGAAGGAGTCAGGCCCCACAAAGACCTGTCTGGGACAGGAAACTTTCTGGCCTCCTCGTAAGGTTCCTGGCATGGGCTGGCAGGGTCAAAACCCTAGCCCTTCAGGTCAAGGCTCAGGTACAAAACAAAAGTCACATACCCCCATGCCTTATATGCTAAGGCAGAGGAGGCAGCCTGAGCACTGCCTGGGGCAGAAAGTCTCATGGTAAGGGATAACTAGCCTTGGGCCTCTGGGCCTGGGTGACCCCCAACAGGAAGGTCTGGTTCTAAAACTGGACAGCCAAGAGTTTAGAGAGCATGCAATTTAACCAGCATACACAACTGCTGAACCCTGCCTCCATTTTTCACATGGTTAGTCCAGGGACAGGCCCAGGACCACCACTACTGTGTCCTCCCCACCACAGTCTTAATTCATGGTCATTATAGACTATACTCTGCTTCAAATAAATTATGACTCCTGATAGGGCACTCAAGGAATTTAGCCTCTGTGTCCCTTTTTTAAAGCCTACTGTCCCCTCTGGCAGTTAGAATTCCAGTTTCTGAAACAGAAATCTCCTGTGTATTCTCCTTTGCTAGAAAAACAATAAAATTTCTTCTTCCTTTTTCTCAAAACCCCATCCCCGTTACTGGATCAGCATCAGGGACAAGGACTAAACTTTTGTATCAACCCTGTCAGGTCAAGAAGGGACTACCACTTATGTCTCAGAGCCCAAGCAGGACAAGTGCCTATCAACAGCAGAGCAGCCCAACAGAAACAGCCTTTGCAAGGTGAAGGATGTGAATTCCCAAGTAGGGTGGACAGTCCCCATCAAGGCCCAGGCCAGCTCACCTCCAAAGGCTCCATCTACTGCCAGGCAGGGAGGAAGCCAGGGGGATAACCCTGGGAAAGGAATCTTTTCTTACCAAAGGCGCCTGAAAAACTGCTGTTGTGAAATCACCCTGTCTGGGACTGAGGCCACAGAGCCCATTAGTTATTCAACAGGCAGCTTCAGTAAAGGCTGCAGCCAAGTCCCCAGGGAACAGTGAGGCTCACAGGGAATGCTGGGGCTAGAGCATGCTGCCTTCAAAACAGCCAATTGCAAGGCAAGGGGCTGGGCTCCCCAGGCCAATGAGCCAGAGGCCAGCATGCTGAGACAAGGCAGATACATTCTGTTCTCAGGGACAGAGGCCTCATGTGACTGCCTTTCCCCAACCCCTCCCTGCAGCTACCTGGGGCGGGACAGAACAAAAGTGAAGCCTGATATGTTCCACAGAGGGCATGTCCTGAGCCTCATATGGGTCAAGCCCAGCTACAGTCAGGACTTGGGATCCAGAATCCAAGTCTGGCCTGGAGATTCACAGGAACCAGCACTTTGGGAAAAAGAAAAAAAAAAAAAAACTAGTCTTGAGGGAATCTCTGGTGAGTAACAAGTAGAGGGCAACAACATCCTGTCATTCTGTCCTGTTGCCCAAGTGGGCAGGTCAGTGAGATATGCCCCCTATACTCCCTGCCCAGGGAATGGGTCTTGCAACAAGTCAGTGATGGCCGGAGGAAACTCCAGGTCAGCCTAATACAGTGCTCCTGTCTGTGATTGGCTTCACTGTGGATGCCTAGGCAGAGGCAAGCCTGGGAGACTCTACACCCTCTAGGCAGAGTCACCTGGAGATTAGGAAACTATTTCAGGACCAGTTGGGGCCAGGCAAGGGTGGGGTGGTGGACCCACCCAGTCAGTCAGGAATTTCTGGGAAGAGAGACTATAGCAGAGCAGGAAGCCAGAGTAGTCAGGGTCAGCCAGGAAGCACATATTCTCAGGGTTGGAGGCCACACGTTTCCACAACTCTGCCCCTGTAGGGCAAAAGTAATTTTAATTTCATAAAATTTTGCATGTCACAAAATATCCTGTTTTGATTTTTTTCAACCACTAAAAAATGCAAAACCATTCATAGCTTGCAAACTATGTAAGATGGGTGTTAGGCTAGATAAGGCTAAGTATTCATAGTGCTCAAGTCTTTAACCACCTCTGGGTTCAAGCACACACCAGCCTTTCCATGGAAGCCCAGAACTGTCATCTGCAGAAAGCAAAAACACAATAACTCCAGGCAGAACCCAAGAGGGCCGCTTGTAATCAGGTTGACAGCTCATCTAGCATTGGCCTCTACCTAGCCAAGGCTGAAGTCCAGCAGCTGAACATGGTTCCCAAAATCCCAGTGCACTTTGGGGTTACCACCAGATGCCTGTGCAGCTCTGAATAGGCAAGCCTTACTCCATCTCCTTGGGCTCTGCATCCTCGGAGCTCAGATCTTCCTCCACTCCGTAGTCCAGGATGGAGCCAACACCAAAGGCCCTGTTGTGCTGGATCAGGGGCCGAATGGACTCCTGGTCCTCGCCAGCCACAAACTGCCCATAGAAGGTCATCTTCATTAGCTTGTCAAACAGCCTCTGCCCCAGAAGTTTTCTGGCTATATGAAGCAGCTGGAAGGCAAAGGAAAGAAGCTGACTAGACCATCCAGCCTGTCCCTCCCCAGCAGAGAATCCCTCTTTATACCTCCCTATATACTTCACTCCAACCACATACAGCCAAAGTGCCTAACAGCATCAGGTTGTTTAGGGTAGGTTTTTGGATTTTTGCTGTCATTGTCATTTCAGTACCAGAGATTGAAACCAGGACCTTGGGCATGCTAGGGTAAGCATCCGACCACTGAGTTACATTCTCAGCCCCTTTTTTCAAATGTTTATTTTGAGACATGGCCTTACTAGGTCACCTAGGCCAGTATCAGTTTTATAAGGAAAACCATTGAGAGCAGCTTGTTTATTCACTCAGCAACCATTTAGAGCAGAACAGTGGGACCAACCACCCCCTCAGTCTTCCACCTGCTCTAGTTTCCCTATCTATGACTATGAGCACATTGTTCCTTTCCGGACCCCACCTTGGAGGGGGCCAGCTCACAGTTCACCCCAGGGCACAA
Organism: Glaucomys volans; assembly: GCA_020662805.1. NCBI lineage: Eukaryota > Metazoa > Chordata > Mammalia > Rodentia > Sciuridae > Glaucomys > Glaucomys volans. The sequence continues at coordinate 155,701 of JAJEJO010050771.1, read as the reverse complement.
AGGAGTGCCTGACCACTGCTTGACAGGTAAAGAGGAACATTGTGCATATCTGGGGAAGGCAGCAGTGGACATTTTCATAACATTCTTTCATAACATTCTGCAGCTCCACTGTAATGCAAGTGCCTAGATTTTTCGATGTTTTGTTCACTCTTATTTCAAGTCCCCCAAACAGTACTTGGCACAAGACCAGCCCTCATATTATTGCTGAATGATGAACACATATAAAACTCAGACTGAGACTGAGTTCAGCTAGAATAAGACATGATAAGACAAGAAATCAGGTCTGTGAGAGGATGGCTCACCCTGGGACCAGCAGAACCTTTCAAGGCTGACCCTGAGGAAAACAGCTGCCCAGAAATAACTCAGCTTTGCCCTCCAAACACATCTCAGCACATCTCAAATTTCTGCCATCATTCCTTCTAATGTCCTGAGCTGCTATATGCCAGGTACAGTTCAAGAAATGGGAAAGAACTGAAGACAGAAAGCACCAATACCATAACAGGAGGGAGACATCAAAATAGAATAATCAAGGTCACTCCAGAACAGTGACTGTGGACAGGGATGAAGGGTATTTGCTAACCTAAAACCATTAAAGGGGGCTTGGCAAAGCAAGGAGTCAACATGGAGAACAAGGAGAGATCGAGCAGTGGGGAGAGCCAGGTCAAATGGGAATGAGGATAACTTGAAAGGCTCCTTGATGCTCAGAAGCACACTCACCACCCTGCATGGAAGTCCCTGTGTCCATAGTTCCCCATCCTAACTCAGCACCAAGACAAGAAAAACCTGGTGTTTCTCAAACCTCATGGATAATCTGAACTCCTCTTTATAGGGAAACAATCTCTAGTTTAAGCAAAAGTATTAGGAGGTTAAACATCATCCCAAACCAGTCCTGAACAGTCAAGACCCCACCACCTTTTCCCTGAACCACACACTGGTGCTCTGTGGAGATGTCTTCTGTGGTCACACCTGTGTACATAGGTGCTCTGAGGACTAGGGTTGCATGGAGAAACACCCCTGCCTTATTGTAGTTTCTGTGCAGTATCTGATATTTCTGCATTTTGTTGTTTTATCAAGAGGATTAAAAATTAGAAAATGATCATGCCAGCATCTGAGATGAGGGTAGATCTCCATGTCTCACCAAGCCCAAGGCAGAGAGTTCTGACTGCAGAAACCTGCAGAAGAAAGTCAGCCTTTATTCCCACCAAGACAGTGCCCCAGGTAGCTGGAACAGAAAGATAGATCTTGGACAAATCAGAGATCACCCAAGTAGCAGAAGAACAGACTCAGAGACCTGAAAACCATCATTCAGTCTAGAAAATCATCTCTGACCTCATCCACATCAGCTCTGAGAGAACCATCAGGAATATGCCACAAAAAGATGGACAAGTGTCTGTGGTAAACATCCCCATGCAGAGCCACACAACCTACACCTATTTGACTCTACCACAGCCAACACCAAACAAAGGAATAAGACCCACACTGCACTGGCTCCAGGAGTGCTTCATGTATACCCACAGGGGATGAACAGGTCCAGAGACTGTGGTGGAAGCTCCCAGCATGCCTGGCAAGCTGACCTGCTTTCCACAGGAGATGGGCTCAGAGGAAACAGGCACTTGAGCCAGTCAGGTGCCCTTTCACCCTGGCCTAAAAAGTTTGGCCTGGACAGTTCCTATTCCTCTCTCCCTCCTTGCTAGTCACAGGCAGGCATGGCTTCTGCACTGCTTGACCCTGTTCCACAGCCAGTCACTTGTGATGCCACTGAAAGACCTGGGAATAGCCTTTGCCCTGTCCCAGAGCCCCTGTGGTTGGCCACTCCCTTGTCATTCCTACCCAAGCTGGCTGCCTCCTCCTGATTATAGTGCCAACAGTACTTCCTGCTCTTTCCAGCTGCCCCTTAAATGCTGGTCCTCCCCAAAGGGTCCTATCCACCTGCCCTCCCCCAACCAAATCCTTTACCTCACCCTCCTCCCCAGTTGGGCTTTACTTCAGGACATTGCTATCAGCCACAAACACAGACTGGGTCTCCTAGAGGAGACCGGTTCCCAGTTCCACCTCTTCTTCCTCCACCTACCTCCCACTCCTGACTCTAGGCTCCAAGAGTGACCATGAAGTTCCCCCAAGGGATCCAAGCCAACACCTCTTGAGCACCTGACTCTGACTTCATGGGTGTTGCACTCACATCCCACCTGCTGTAGTCTCACGTAAGCTATAAGTGCGACTTAATATTTCTTTTATTCCTCCTGCCTCCCTGTGAAGCTGAGGGCAGCACGATGCACTCAAAGCAGTCTCACTGGAAAAAGCAACCACTCCCTACACAAGTCTTCCAGACCCCTGGGGCCAACAACTGCATCCCTGAAAACTGTTCCCAGAGTCACCTTGAAATAACTGTCATCTCTAATACCTCCAAACTGGTTACTTCCCCAAGACCCCCACACTTCTTAAAGTTACTGTGTTAAAGTTTAAAGTTGGGTGTTTAGGTAATTTCCTATTTTCATCAACGCTGTTCAGATTGATGGTGTCTGGGGAGTGACTGGTCACAGGTTGTGGAACTCTGGCGTCCCAAGCTATTAGCCCTTCCATACCACCAGAATTCCCTTTGGGCAAAATGAAAGATACTCGATTTTAAGCTCTAGGGCGATAATTTTGTATTCCTGCATCCATATCTTAAACATTCACTGAATCATCATTCAGTGAAATCATTCAGGAAATCATCATTCAGGAAATTCACAAGGTTCGAAAAGCCTCACTTCCTGGCTTCAAACCATCGCTATAGGCGATGTTTCAGTGGCCCCAGCTTAACATTTTGAAACTCCATAACGGCTCCGGGGACAGTAGAAGTCCCCGCAAGCCCCCAGCCACCGACACGCCCACCTTTCCGACCACCCCCACACCTGCTCATGACGCTCCAGCAGCGCGGATGAGGCGCACAGCCGCAGCACCAGAAGGTTGCGCGCTAGCTCCCAGGTACGCCGACTGCGGTATGCCTCTTGTGCGTTGCTGAAGTCCACCGCGGGAATTGGCGGCCTCACGGCCTCAGCCGGCCTGCGTCCTGGCACAGCACTGGGACCCGCGACGGGCTGCTCGCGAGTCGCGGGCGCAGTGGACAGCGGGGCGAGATGGGGTGTGCGGGCTCGCAAGAAAGACACACACCTCAGCGCCATGGCTGAATCTCTAACAATCCCGGCCGCTTAAGTACACCCAGACCCGGAGGCTCCGCCTTGGAGCCACGCCCTCACTTCGCGATTCGAGCTGCGCCCTCTCCTCCGGAGGCCCCGCCCCGCGCGCTCCCGAACGGAGCGCGTCCGGGTGCAGGACCCGCTCGCCGAGCGGCGCAGGCCAGAGGCCACGCCTCCACCCCACCCCACTTGAGCACCTCCCCCAGGCAATCGCAGGGGCAGTCGCACCCAGGCACAGACTCCCTACCGCAAGCTCCTCAACCCCCAGCAGGAGACCCGGTGTGAAATTTGCTCCGGGGTTTCCCAGGCCCCCAAGCAGGCTAGGTAGAAGGAGCGGGCGGGGTAGGTCACTTCCTACACAGCCACCCTGACTGCCGCAGCCATAGCCCGCCCCTTCTCATCACTCATCCCCACAACCTCCCTTCAGTCTTTTGGAGTGCGCCTCCTTTCAGACTGCACCTCCACAAAGGTTGGGTCGAATTGTGGGCAGTAGCCTTGCTTTCCACCTCACCCACCTGGTTAATCTGTGTTCCCTCCATCCTGGAAGAAAGAATTCCTGGTGTCTCACGTGTTCTGATCTGTTCCGGACTGTTGACATTTGAGGCCAAAAAATTCTTTGTGGTGAAGACCGTCCTATGTATTACAAGATGTTTATCAGCATCCCTGGGCTAGGTGCCAATAACACACACACACACACACACACACAGAGGATTGTGACAACCAAAAACTTCCCCAAATATTGCCAGATGTCCCTAAGGGACACCATCATCTTAGCTATAAATTGAGGGAGACGTCTTAGTGAGGCCACAGTTTTTCTGCCCCTCCTCCTGCTGGATTCGAAAAGAGCAGACAAAAAATGGTAGGTGAGTTCAGGTTCAGAGGCAGGAGGATCTCAGGGGAATCCCTCCAGCAGCTCAGAAACTTGGCCTAAACAGTCTCCCCCGTTTTCCTTTCAAGGTGATCACCCTGTCTCCTGGAGACCCCTGCCCACACACTCACCATAAGTTTTTTGTCCATTCTTGTCATTCTGTCAGCCCCTCCTCAGAGCTTCACACTGTTAGCATGCTGCTCTTGGGCACTGATCCTCTTCCTGCATCCTTGCCCCTCCTCTTCCTCAGCTCAGCTTAAAGAAAACCTCCCGATAAGGCCCCCTCATAGACTTAGGCATAGACTTAGCAGTCTATGGAGTAAGACCTCTGAAACCATGAGCCCCAAAATATACTTGTCTGCCTCTAAAAATGTTTTTGTCAGGTCTTATGGTCACAGAAGTGAAATATCGGACTAAAGCAAAGGACAATGTCACCAAGTGGTTGTTGGTTGCACTCAGACTGGTTCCAGCACCACAGCCACTGGAACAATCCCCAGGGGTATTCAATATCAATGCTATGTAGTTGTTATACTGTGTCGTTTAGGAAATCAGGACCAAAAACAAAGTCTGTACATACTTAGTTTAGACACATTTTTTTCCTGAATATATGTGATTCTTGGTTGGTTGAATCTGAGAATGTACCTATGAATATGGAGGGATGACTGTTCATTTTAGTTGGGGGTGGGTTGCACTCCTGTAATCCCAGCAACTGGAGAGCTGACAACTGGAGAGCAACAAGTTCAAGGTCAGCTTGAACAATTTAGGAAGATGCTGTGCCAAAAAAATAAAAAATTAAAAGAGATGGAGATGTAGCTCAATGGGAAAGCACCCACGGGTTTAATTCCCAGTACCAAAAAGAAAAAAAAAATTTGTGTTGGTGCAAATAGAGGAAGCAAGGGCTCCTGGAGCTTCCTGCTGTGCCTACTTCCCTGGTATCACTCTAGAATTCTTGGTTTTTAAGCCACAATTTATACATAGAAAGTTGGTTCTTTGAAAAAAATAAACAAAATTGATAAACCCTTAGCCACACTAATGAAGAGAAGGAGAGAGAAAATCCAAATTACTAAAATTCGTGATGGAAATGGAAATATTACAAGCAGACACTATTGAAATACAAAACATAATTAGAAGCTATTTTGAAAATTTATACTCCAACAAAATAGAAAACCTGGAAGATATCAACAGGTTCCTAGAGGCATATGAGCCACCCAAACTGAATCTGGAGGACATACACAACTTAAATAGATCAATTTCAAGCAATGAAATAGAAGAAGTCATCAAAAGCCTACCAACAAAGAAAAGTCCAGGACCAGATGGATTCACAGCCAAGCTCTACAAGACCTTCAAAGAAGAGCTCATTCCAATACTCCTCGAAGTATTTCCTCTTCAAAAAGAGGAGGAGGGAACCCTTCCAAACTCATTCTATGAAGCTAGTATCACCCTGATACCAAAACCAGAGAAGGACACATCAAGTAAAGAATATTTCAGACCAATATCCCTAATGAACATAGATGCAAAAATTCTTAACACAATTTTAGCAAATTGCACACAAAAGCAAATTAAAAAGATAGTGCACCATGATCAAGTGGGTTTCATCCCAGGGATGCAAGGGTGGTTCAACATCCGGAAATCAATAAATGTAATTCACCACATCGACAGACTTAAAGTCAAGAACCACATGATTATTTCAATAGATGCAGAAGAAGCATTTGATAAAATACAGCACCCCTTCATGCTCAAAACACTAGAAAAAATAGGGATAGTAGAAACGTTCCTTAACATTGTAAAGGCTATCTATGCTAAGCCCACAGCTAACATCATTCTAAATGGAGAAAAATTGAAAGCATTCGCCCTGAGAACTGGAACAAGGCAGAGATGCCCTCTTTCTCCACTTTCAAAATCGTCCTTGAAACTCTAGCCAGAGCAATTAAACAGACCAAAGAAATTAGAGGAATACGAATAGGAAAAGAAGAACCCAAACTATCCCTATTTGCTGATGACATGATTCTCTATTTAGAAGACCCTAAGAATAAATGAATTCAGTAAAGTAGGTGGATATAAAATTAATGCTCATAAATCTAATGCATTTTTATTCGTAAGTGATGCATCCTCTGAGAGACAAATTAGGAAAACTATACTATTCACAATAGCCTCAAAAAAAATAAAATACTTGGGAATCAATCTAACAAAAGAGGTGAAAGACCTCTACAAGGAGAACTACAGAACACTAAAGAAAGAAATTAAAGAAAGTCTGAGAAGATGGAAAGATCTCCCATGTTCTTGAATAGCAGAATTAATATTGTCAAAATGGCCATACTACCAAAAGTGCTATACAAATTCAATGCAATTCCAATTAAAATCCCAATGACAGACCTCATAGAAATAGAGCAAGCAATCATGAAATTCATTTGGAGGAATAAGAGACCCAGAATAGATAAAGCAATTCTTAGCAAGAAGAGCGAAGCAGGGGGTATTACAATACTGGACCTTCAACTATATTACACAGCAGTAGTAACAAAAACAGCATGATATTGGCACCAAAATAGGTAGATCAATGCCACAGAATAGAGGACACAGAGACAAACCCACATAAATACAGGTATCTCATACTTGACAAAGGAGCCAAAAACATACAATGGAGAAAAGATAGCCTTTTCAACAAATGGTGCAGGGAAAACTGGAAATCCATATGCAGCAAAATGAAACTAAACCCATATCTCTCACCCTGTACAAAACTCAACTCAAAATGAATCAAGGACCTCGGAATTAGACCAGAGATCCTGCTCATGATAGAAGAGAAAATAGGTCCAAATCTCCATCATGTTGGCCAGGACCAGATTTCCTTAACATGACTCCCAAAGTGCAAGAAATAAAAGCAGGAATCAATGATTGGGATAGAATCAAACTAAAAAGCTTTTTCTCAGCAAAGGAAACAATCAGCAATGTGAAGAGAGAGCCTTCAGAGTGGGAGAAAATCTTTGCCACACACACTTCACATAGAGTACTCATCTCCAGAATCTACAAAGTGCTCAAAAATCTTTACACCAAGAATACCAATAACCCAATCAGTAAATGGGCCAAGGAGATCAACAGACACTTTACAGAAGAAGATCTACAAGCAATCAACAGATTTATGAAAAAATGTTCAACATCTCTAGTTATAAGAGAAATGCAAATCAAAACCACCTTAAGATTTTATCTTACCCCAATTAGAATGTCTTTTATTAAGAATACAGGCAACAACAGGTGTTGGCGAGGATGTGGGGAAAAGGGTACACTCATACATTGCTGGTGGGATTGCAAGTTGGTGCAGCCACTCTGGATAGTGGTGTGGAGATTCCTTAGAAAATTTGGAATGGATCCACCATTTGACCCAGCTATCCCATTCCTTGGCCTATACCCAAAGGACTTAAAATCACATTACTACAGTGATGCAGCCACATCAATGTTCATAGCTGCTCAATTCACAATAGCTAGGTTGTGGGACCAACCTAGATGCCCTTCAATAGATGAATGGATAAAGAAATGGTGGTATATATACACAATGGAATATTACTCAGTCATAAAGAAGAATAAAATTATGGCATTTGCAGGGAAATGGATGATGTTGGAGACTGTCATGCTAAGTAAGATTAGCCAATCCCAAAATCCAAAGGCCGAATGATCTCTCTAATAAGTGAATGATGATTCATAATGTGGGCTGGAAGGGAGGCAAGAATGGAGGAAGGATAGATAGCAATGAGGGAAGGAAGGGGTGAGGTTGGGGTGGGGGGGTAAGAATAACAGAATGAGACAGACATCATTGCCCTGTGTACATGTATGAATGCACAGATTGTGAGACTGTACTTTGTGTACAACTGGAGAAACAATAGCTGTACTCCATTTGTGTACCATGAATCAAAATTAAATAAATTTTTTAAAAAAGAAAGTTTTACTGTAAGTCATGAGGCGAAACACCCAGTGTGACTCTCCCACCTACATGAGGCAGAACTACAGTCAGCATTGGTTTAAGCACGATACATAATATAGAGATTATTTAAAATATACAGGATGATGTGTATAAATTATATGCAAATACTACACCATTTTAAAGAAGAGGCTTGAGCATCCATGGCAATCAGTACCCTGCAGTAGCCAGCAACAACTGTGTTTTGTAATTCTAGACTCTAATTGACTTACAGCAGGGCAGTTGTTGGGGAGGCTCTGTCAACTTCAGTCAATATTGGTCAATTTCCACCTTAACCAGGAGTAGTTATCATCTTCTGTCCCCCAGTCCATCCCAAGCAGCTTTGGGGATTGCATCTCTATTCACAGTAGCCAAAAGGCCAAAGGTCCATCAACAAATGATGGGTAAAATAAAAGTGGTCAATTGATACAAAAGAATATTACATGGCCATGAAAAATGAATGAAGTGTTAATACATGCCATGACATGAATGAACCTTAATAATATTACACTAAGTTAAAAAAAGAGACAAAGGTCACATGTTATATGATTTCATCTACATGAAGTGTTCAAAATAAATCTATAGGGCTGGGGATATAGCTCAGTTGGTAGAGTGCTTGCCTTGCAAGCACAAGGCCCTGGGTTCAATCCCCAGCACTAAATAAATAAATAAATAAATAAATCTATAAAGACAAAAATCTCATAAATCCATAAAATACATTGGTGATTGCCTGGAAATGGGGGAAATGGAAGGAAAGGGATAGATGGTTAATGGTATGAAAATATTCCAGGTCTAGATAGCAGTGACATTTGCTCAACCTTGTACAATTTTACCAATCCCTCAATATGCTTGAGGGCTTGGTTCCAGAACCTTGCATGGATGCCAAAATTGGCATATGCTCAAATCCCTTATTTGAAATGGCATAGAATTTTCATGTAACCTATACACAGGCTCCTAGAGACTTCAAATCACCTCTCGGTTACTTGTAATACCTAATATAATGTAATGCTATATAAATAGTTTTATACTATATTGTTTCGGGAATCATGACAAGAAAAACAAAATCTATACATGTTCAGTTGCAGATGCAATGTTTTTAAAATGCATTTGATCCTCAGTTGGTTGAATCCACAGATTTTGAACCCATGGATACTGAGGTCTGACTGTACAATAAAAACCATTCAATTGTGCCCTTGAAATGGGTGAACAATATGATATGTGATTTCTATTTTAGTAAAACTGTTTTGCTCTGTGTGTGTGTGTGTGTGTGTGCATATGCGCACGCACATGCTCACACATGCGCATTCAGTTAGCAAAGGGTTCACGATTACAGTATTTGCTTCAAGAAAGTTCATAGCCAGGGTGGACCAACTTTACCTGACAATAAATGAAACAATTGAACTTCACTCCATAAACACTAAGGGGCCAGTTCTGCCCTCTGCTGGGAATCCTTGGCAGGTAACCCCCACTCTATGCCAGGTGCTGGCTCATATTAGAAGAAGGATGGACCCCAGGTCCAGAGGATTCTGGTGGGAGTGGGGAGAAGGGTCCTCCAGGAGGCCCACTGGGTGGGGGCAAGCACTAGGAGTAGGGGGATGGGTTTCTGTCCTCCAGCTCTGAACAGCAGATCCAAGAGCCAGATTCAGTGCACAGTGGCAGCATAACTGCAGGTTGCCTCCTAAGATTGAGTCAGGACCAGGAATTCCAGAGAAGGAAGCAGCCAGGGGACAGAACTTAGCAGAAAGGTCTCCATGCTGCCAGCTCAGCTACTTCAGCATATTTATGGACCCCCTTTTTTGCAGACAGCCCCTTAAAACTGCTCCTGTTTTTCTTCTTGTATAGATACAGTGTAGTGAAGTATGGTTCTGCTTCAGCCTTGAGCATGACATTAGAGCTGTCAATGTTATTTTTTTGCCACGTGCCTCTTACCCATATTTCCTGAAAATATTTGTCTGCCTGTGTCGTGGCTTCCTGCACATATTCTAATTTGTGGCATTTTGCTTCTTGCTCTGTACCTGCTTCTACTAATATATGTGTTCTGTCTGTAGGAAGAGAAATTCATTCACATTTGTTTAATTTGGGGCTTGTCTTTCTGTTACCAACCTACATCAAACTCAGGCCCTTTTTGCTCCCTCTGCACACTGTAAATCCCCTCATCAGCACATTATCCTGTTATCCACTTGGTGCCAGAATTCATAGATCCTACTTGAGTTCTATTTAGCTATGTCATTTTATTCATTTTTTTCAGAGCCAGTAGAATATGAATGCATTTCGTTGGGTTTCTAGATCCCCCGATATACCACTGTGTTTCCTGAATGCAATCAGACTTAGCCACCTTATATAATCACTTTCAAAATATGTATGAGGAAAAGTACCACCCCAGATTCTTTTCTTGTAAAATCAAGGTGTACTCTCTGCTGATATGCATGGCATTCACAATCTTCCCATGCAGGAACCACAACCACTGCCCCATTTTATATATGAGAACTGAGGCTTAGAGAGGAGGTACACTTTCCCCTAGGGCTTACAGCAAGATTTGAAGCAAAATCAGGAGTGCCAAATCAGTTTTACTGGATGTCTTGATGTGGGGAAACATCAGGGGATCCCTACCTAGTGTTCCCCCACAACAGGGTATGTCAGAACCTCATAAACAAGTGCCTTCCACTGGGGTCACCAAGAGAAGATCCCATGGGTAGGGGATAGGGTCAGACAGGGGCTTCACACATGACAACTGAATTGTCCTCTCTCCTGCTATCCCCGTGACTCTCCTGCAGGGACTATCTCCTGGGGCCCTGGAGGGAGGCGCATCTTCCCCAGGTTATAGCCAATAGTCAGAGTCTGGCCTGCCTGGTTCCCTATATTGGCATGCTTGGTCCAGGTTGGCATGGCTGGGCTCTGGCCTCTCCCAAAGCCTCTAACCTCTGACCTCCCAGGCAGGGGACAGAGTCAAGGCTCATGGTAAGGAAGGCTCCACAATTCCTTAAATGTCCACTACCAGGGGGCAGTGGGCTCAGAACACCATGAGGTGTCCCAAGCTGATGGACAGCAAGATGGACACACATCCCTGATAAATTGGGAGGGAAAAGCCTGTGTAGGTGTAGCTGCCTATCCATACAGGTCACACATGATGGGACACGGGACATGGGAACTAAGGCAAGCCAACTCAGGATGACTCTAGTTTTTATAGTAATTGTTTGCATTGATTGTTCTTTTATAAAGATTTTTCATCATTTTTTACAAAAGTAATAATGCTCTCTTATTTTGTAATATGTAATAATCAGGGCTGGTCAGAAATGTGTCCTGCCATCCCCAGCAGACTCATAACTTGTGCCCTTCAAGCCAGGCTTTCTAGGATTTATTGGGCTTTCTGGGACTTATTTATGACATGGCCAGGTCTGGCTCACACTAGCCTTTGTCTCCTCCCTAGGGTGGCTGAGTGGAATGAGGCTTTGAGTGGAGTAAGGCTGAATTCTCTTCCACCAGGTATGTTTGTAACCCAGGTAGACCAACTGCTACATGCCACTCACCTGGCCACCCTTTAAATGGGTTCTAACATAGATGCAAATGTGCTCCCAGCATGTGGATCCCAGGGTGAGCCTAGCCCTTGAGCCCCTGTGCATTTGTGATTAGTCCTTCTGTCCAACGTGGATTCTCCTCCCCACTTACTCCTCCTCACAGTACTTACTGTGGTGCCAATATTGTCTGAGCAATGCTGACCTTGGCCTCCCTATCCCTATGTGGCACCTAAGACTGACATCCTCCTGTGTGTCCTGCTCCTGCTGGAGATGCCACCTTGTAGACAAAAAGCACTGACCGCCTAACCCCAGGATCATCATCTGCAACTGCCATTGGCCCCTACAGTCACTGAGTTAAGGCCTGCCTGGCTGGTTAGAGCTGAGAAATGGCTTTGGGCTGTAGCAGTCCCTGTCATCACAGATAACATATATACGGAATCTTTCCTGCCTCTGAGGTAATCCCATTTATATGTGAGTGAGCTGGGCAGCCAGGGGAGCTTACCTGAGGAATCCTCTCACACCTCAAAGAGATAAACTAATATGCAGCTGCCACAGGACCAGAGAAACTAGAAATTAATTTTTTTAATTAATTTAATTTTGGTACTGGGGATTGCTTAACCAATGAGTCACATCCCCAGACCTTTTTACTTTTTATTTTTGAGCCAGGGTCTCACTTAGTTGCTTAGGGCCTCACTAAATTGCTGAAGCTAGCTTTGAACTTGCAATCCTCTTGCCTCAGCCTCCCAAGCTACTGGGGTTATGGAACTGCACCACCACCCTCACCAAGAAGCTACTTTTTGCTCCTGCACCCAGGAGGGAGCAGCAGGCTAGCTCAGGGAAATGACACAAATGCAGGAGTGCTGGGTCCCCTACCCAACCAGATGCTGCCAACTGGAAGAGCTGGCAGAGAAACAAGAGAACACAGCATTTGGAGTCCCTGTGCCTTCTCTGGGGATCTAAACCTGGGCTGTAGATGACTATCTTAGGCCATGGAGAGTATGGGGGAAGTGGTGGGTCTGGAGGTGCTAGAGTGGGTGTCAGAAGGCAGAGCAGGGCTCCTGAGCCTAAGGAAGTCAGCCAAGAAGAAGCCAGGGCAGGATGGGTGGAGATGGGCTCACTCAGACTGTGGGGTGTCTTTAAGAGATGTGTTACATACAAACACACATTTCTATATTGGAGCCCTGGCTATCCAAATTTTCCAGCACCATTTATTGTAGAGTGTTCCCAATGTATGTTCTTGGCAACTTTGTGAAAAATCATTTGGCTGCAGATGTGTGGATTTATTTCTGGGCTCTCAATTCTGTTCCATTGGTCTATGTGTCTGTTTTCATGCCAGAACCATGCTGTTTTGGCTACTATAACTTTGTAGTATATTTTTAAATCAGACAGTGTGATGCCTCCAGCTTTGTTCTTTTTGCTTAAGATTGATTTGACAATTTTGGGTCACTTGTAGTTCCATAGGAATTTTAAATCCAGCAATCCAACCACCAGTATATATACAGAAGAAATGAAATCAGTATGTTGAAGAGACATCTGCACTCCAATATTTATTGCAGCACTATTCACAATAGCCAAGATATAGAGTCGACCTAACTATTCATCAACACATGAATGGACAAAGAAAAAAATATATATATGTAATACAATATTACACACACACACACACACATACACACACACACACACACACACACACACAAATGGAATCCAGCTCAATCATTAAAATTAAAACCTGCCACTTGCAACAACTTGGATAAACCTGGAAAACATTATATTATGTGAAGTAAGCCAGGCACAGAAAGAAAAATACCACATGATCTTACTCATATGTGAAAGCTAAAAATGTTCATCTCATAGAAATAAGAGAGTAGAATAGCAGTTACCAGAGGAATGATAGGAGGGAAAGGGGATGGAGAGAGGTCGGTCAATGAGTACTAATTACAGTTAGATAAGAAGAATGAATTCTAGTGTTCTTTTGCACAGTAGGATGACAACATTGCACAGTATGGTTAACAACATTGTAGTATTTGTGTCAAAATAAGTTAAAAAGAGTATTTTGAGTTGATGGACATGCTAATTACCAATTTGATCATTATACAATGTATACATGTTTTAAAAGGTTACATTGTACCCAGTAAATATATACAATTATTTTGTCAATTAAAAATAAAAGAAAACTTTTAAGAAAATACGTAATTAAAGCAGAGCCCTGCCTCTGTCCCTCACAACCCAGTGCAACCACCATCTTCCACCTTAACCCCTTCCCCTCCTAGATTCCAGGAACCTGACTCCAGACCACCCAAACCCCTCTCCCTCAGCTTCCCAGAGATCTTTGCCTGCTCTTAACACAGGCTGATGTTTTGTAAATAAAATACAAAATAGGGCTGGGGATGTGGCTCAGTGGTGGAGGCCCCCTGGGTTCAATATCCCAGTACCAAAAAATATATATATATCCACTATCCTATGTGGAAGAGAGGTATGCATGTGTGCCCACTATCCTATGTGGAAGAGAGGTATGCAGGTGCACACACCTGAGGCTACCGTGTCACTGCAGACCCCTGTGCATTACCCTGCATTTTGTTAAACATTCTTCCTTGTGCATTTACACTGGACTTTGTCTCCCTTCCACCATTCATGTCCTCTCTCCTTTCTGGAAATTCTCACCTGTCCTGGTTCAGTGTTCATGGTGCTCCCTCCCAATGTCCATCTGTGTCTTCACAGGACCCTAAAGATCCAGGAATTAGTGCTGGGATGGCCTAGGATAAGCCCAAGTGGCATGGTGGATTCTCTAGACACTGAACAAGCCACACCAGGCACATGGTTTTCCATGAACTTAGAGGCTCCAGGGTAAGCCCAGAGATTTCAGCACTTGTACCTACCGTCAGTCAACAAGGGTAGGTGGGACCAGGAGTAACCAGAAGACTTCTGACACCCCTACTAAAGAGCAGGGCAGGCCCTGAATGGTGTTCTGAAGGTGCAGGAGCATAAATAGAGTCTCAGGGCACTAAGGTCTTCTCATCCAACAGGATCTATTGAATCCTAGTGCTCCCCCCAACCCCCAAGCCCTTCATGTCTTCCATCACAGTTAGAAATGCAGCCTCAGCTCAGCTCCAACCACTGCTCCCTGAATGAAATAGTCCTATCCCAAGCATCCATCAGACACAAAGGATCCCAGAGGCAAGTGGACAGACTTTGTCCTGGTAGCGAATGGGGGTAGGATCTTCCTGTGGGAGTCATCAAGCCCCAGAGATTCCAAAGGAGAGCAGTAATCATATTTCCTGACAGCAGCCACCATCCACTGAACACTTACAAAGCTGGTGTCAGGGTCAGTATCCTTCAAAATCACCAAAGAAGCCTCAGCTACCCACTACACAGCAGGAACAAGTTCAGGGAGTACAGGAAGCTCTTCAGCAAGCAGCAAGGTCAGCAACAGACTGGGGCTCTAACTTAAGTCTGTGCCAGATCCTCATTTCTAATCCCAGCCTCACCAGTCACAACCTCTTCCAGTACCCAGGAGGCTATATGGGGGCTGAACCTGGCCACATCCCTAGTGTTGATCTCACTTTAAGCACACTTCTGTGTCCCTTGGCTATGGCTGCCCAATTTTAGCTGTATGTATTAAATGCCATTAAGATGGATGGAATTAATTTTTAATGTCCAAAGCTCTGTGACACACAGAAAAAGTGCACCATAAAGGAACTTGCTCTCAGTCTGAGTGGCAAGCCCCATGGTAGGTGGGAGTGCTGAGAAGGCCCTGTTCAGGGTACAATTGGAGGGCAGAAAGCAGGAAGTAGGTGATGACCCTGACCTTGGCCTTACCTCAGACACCTCCCCCAAGGGCCAGAAAGAGGAGCCCCAGTTGGGGCACCCAGCAGGTTTCCTGTCCCCTGGGCCATGACCACACAAAGGATTCTCCTGCTGCTACGTCTCCCTCAGCAGGGAGCACTCTGCCCCTACTAACTGCAATGACTAACCTTAGATGACAGCTCAGCTTCTCTGGGCCCCTCTTTTCTTTTTAGCCATTGGAGTCCACCAGCCTATCTACCAGAGAGAATCCACTGGGAGATGCTAGCCTGGAAAAGACTGGACACAGGGGTCAACATAAGCTCTTGACCCCTTAAGACATCTTCAGATGGGATTCAACCCTATCCAGAACCCTGCCTGGGCTAGCTAGTGGACAGGTGGGCCAAGACAGTCCCCAACAGGCCTGCAGTGACCAAGGTGGCCAGCAGAGGGCAGTAAAGGGCCATGGAGCTACCAAATTGAGCAAATCCCACTTGTCTGGCTGGCACCAACTGCAGTCCTCCTGCATCTCTCTAAGCAGCACCTCCTTCTGCCCCTGGGACACCCCAGATCCTGGCCTGGCTGCTGCAGGAAGAGATCAGGCCTCACCTCTCCCACCTGCAGACCTATCCCAGCTATTGGCCTGGAGGCCACCTGCTCTTTAGGCCTCTCTCCTCCTGCCTACCTCTCTAGCATGGGGCCTTCTGCACAACCACCACTGTCCCTCTAGTGTGTCACCATACTGGATGCTGTCCTGGTCATCCAAGAGCCCACTGTTGGGTCTCTCTTCTGCACTCTGGAAGACAAGGTGAGATTTCAGCATTTGTTTATGTCACCCAGCACCACACTTCCCAAATGCACTTCCCACGGTGCAGCATGGAGACTCCCATTCAGCACATGGACTTGCAAGACCATCAACAACTTTAGTGGCATGGTCCCTCCAGCCATGCTGAACCAGGTGTAAGCATCCTCAGGGGCCGACTTCTCCCCATGTGGGTCCCAATAAAGGTGACCAGGGGCAGGGTCCACATGAGACTGCCTTCAGTCAGCACCTTGAGGGTTGCAGGACCTCATAACCTCAGCTGGTGGTCAGTTCCTTTGTGTCATCCAGGAATGGGGAGCTCGCCCCTTCCCATTCACCCAGGTTCAGCTCTGTTAGCTCCTTCATCCTCAGGGGTGATATCTCAGAATTTGTCAGAGACCACCTGCAAACTATCAACTTTCTTTCTCTAGTGACCACTTTCAGTGTCTCATGTATAACTAGGATCCACATCTATAACCAGTGAGGCTCGTAGTCCTTGCTCCAACAGATCCATTCTTTGGGACTTGCTTTTGTGACCAGTGACCCATCTAAAACTAGCACATCCTGTCCTGCCCCAGTTGTCCCAGGAATATCACCCTCCATTCTCCTTCATTGGTCCCACTTCCATCCCCCTTTCCCTGCCTTCTCATCCATCCAGTGGACCCCCAAAATCCATCCTCCTCAGAAGTTCTTAAACACCCTCCTGCTCCCACCTGCTCTGGAGAAATCTCTTAAGGCCTCCTGCTGCACTGAAGAGCAGCCCTGCCCTGCCTACTGGCACCTGTCTCTTCCCCTGCAGCATCTGTGCCTCACTGGACCTAATCCTGTACCATAAGAACTGAGGCCTGGGTGGCTCAACTCATCAGCAGATTTGTTCCTACCACAGACTGGTCAGTAACAAGCAGAACCCAGGCCAGCCAGATTCTGCTGAGACTGTGTGATGGTGCAGGTTGATGCAATGAGGGTGGAGCTCAGGGTGACTGATGGACAGCTGGGGTGAGAGGTGCAGGAGAGCTGCCCAGAAAGTGAGATGGGCCCACAGGGCAACATATCCAGCAGAACCATGAGGAGCAGAGCTGAACCCTGAAAAAGCAGCACCTGAAACCTACATTACTTGGACTTTCCCCCACAAATCCCCTTCATGATCCCACTCAGTTTGCAGTGAGTTATCTATCTCTTAGAGTCATGGAGTCTTGGTGTATCTCTGTCTATCCCACCTCACCTCATTCTAGCTCAAAGTCTCTTTCTGCTCCTTGGAGCACTAAGCAAGGAATGTCTCAGCACCTTTGCCTTCTGACCCTGCTTGGAGTTTGCCCCCAAACCCCACCATAGCTGGCTTTACCTCTTTTCCCCCACCCCACTCAGCCAGGCTCTTTGCTAAGTGCTAGTCACTTGCTATTTATTCCTCACATCTGCCTCGATTGAGGGTAGATTATGTACCTTTCAGTGTTGGACACAGTAAGCTGGAGGAGGAACAGAGCTGGATATATCTGAGCCTCAGGCTTTGTCTCCCTTTGGATACCCCAACCCCCAGGAAACTCTGTGAGAAGGAGGCCCAGCTTGCCCCAAGAAAGTCATGCTTTCCCTAGAGGAAGAGCCAGCTACAGTGTTTCTCCCCTGAGCTGAAGTATCAAGTTTGAACTCAGAGATTCCCACTCATGCTGGGCCACCAGTGCAGGGTTAAAGCAAAATTCTGACTCAAGGTTCATTTGCTCTGTGCCCATGTTTGGACAGACAGTTCGTCTGCACAAGTTCTCTCTTTCTCTTCTCTTCCTCTTCTTCTTTCTCTTTCTCACACCTGGGGTATGGGGGATGTTTTGACAATTCTGGGGCATGATATCAGAGATGTGGATTACACAGTTTTGTCTCCTTTAATAGGAAACATTTTCCTTTTTCTTTTTGCTCTGTCCAATTAGGAGGGAGATGGACTGGGAAAGAACATGGTCACTGTCCCAACCTGTAGGAGAAGGGGCTATTCTAGGCTATAGTAAGCTCAGATTTAAGAACAATTGTGGTTTTTTGAGAAAGAAAAGAAAAAAGGCTCCTGGGAAAGAGGAGGAAGGTCAAGGATGTGAATTTCACTTCCAAGGTCCCAAGTCATCCACTCGGTTGCTCCTGGTCTTCCCAGCCATGCCTTACCACTGGACTTCCTCACTCTGGTTGCCAGAAAATGCCACCTTCTTGGACAGATGGCAGCACATGGGGGCTTCCAATTAGGCATGAGGTTCAGCGGGCGGCCAAGTCCCCAAGTCCCAGTGCAGAGGATGCACCCCAGAGCTCAGCTCTACATTAAAAGCTTGTCTTCCTAATTATCTGTAGCCGCCTTGCCTTGGGGATAATTGGCTCCCTGCAGCTCCACAAGGCCCTAGGCCTTCAGAAGAAGTAGGTAGGGACTGGGCCAGGCAGGCAGGCAGGCAACAGGCCCAGAACAATCACACTGGTGTACATGGAGCTCCAGACACAACTTATGGCCCCCAGGGTCCCCATACTAGCCCACAAAGAAGGCCCATTCAGAGGGGAAGACAGGGGAAGAACATTTCCCAGGAAGTGCTCCCTAGAGATCATTGTGCCCCAGAATGACTTGTTCTCAACTTTGACCCTCAGGCCCATACTCAAAGGAGACAGGAGCTAGAGACCTCAGTAGACCCCCCATACACATACCCACCCTATCACCCTGGGCCAGACAACTACTTCAGGACCCATACCCAGGAGTTCCAGCAGTACTGGCCCTGTCCACTGCTTTCCTGGGTTCTATACTCCTGTCCTCAGTTGCTCACTGCCTCTGGGTACCATTGTCCAGCCTCCAAGAGCCCACACCAGCTGCCTGAAACTCCCTACTCTTTATGGGATACATTAGGAAAGCAGAGCAGGGCCCAACATGACCCATGTGTGGCAGCATGTCCATACCCAGGCAGGATCCTGGAGCTCATGGCTTTGACTGTGTCTCAGATGATGTTGAGAAGCTGATGAAAACTATAAGCTGCCTCTTAGGAACAGAATACATACCAGAGCCTCCTCAGCCTATGAAAGTAACATTCCGCCCAGCATGCGCACATCAAGTGCCTATTGAGTAAACGATAGCCCAACTCAGAAAGGAGCTACACCTCCCTTAGGCTCCCCAGATACCTTGGTGACTGCAGACCTGAACCACCTCAGGCAGGGCTATTGGATTCTGGGCACCTTCCCCAGGAGAAGTTCCCATAGGGAGAGGGATGGTCAAGGTGGACATCTCAGCAGGCCCTGCAGAGAAGATCTGAATGAGTTTTGCTTTGCCTTCTGCAGCAGCAGTGTTTTCAAGGACAGGGCATATTGTAAATGAAAAGGAAGAATCATTAAAAGAAGCACCTACCTACCACTTGCAAAAAATTTGCTAGAATTGCCACCATGCACTGCAGCTCAAGGAAAAAAAATGTCTCATACCCTGTCCTGCCTCCTCCTGGCTGGCTATTTGTACCCTCCACTCCCACACAAATCTGGACCTCCTGTCCAGTTGTTGGATTTATTGAACCTCCTGGTCACCATTTTCTCAAGAAGCATCTCCCACTAGGCCCTCTAATTTGGGCACAAAGTGACACTAAGGCTATCTTTTCCCCTTCCCATTGGTCTGTTGCACAGTGGTCCCCATTTCCAACCATGGGGAATGTTCTGGAGCAGAGTGGTTGCAGGGAGGGTAGAAAGGAGGCATGGAGCACCCTTAGCACCACTAGGCACCACTGTCCCATTTCTCTTTTCCCATTCAAAGAGAAAAGGTCTTCTTGTGAGTTCCTATGTGCATGGCACCTTGGACCTACAGTTGTGCCAAGGGAGTCTGTCCATACAGATGCTGGCAGGGGACAGTGTTATCACACAGATGCTGACAAAAAGAGAGGAAATGTGAGGGGGATGCTGTCTCCAGAAGCTGCCCTCCATGTACAGGATTAGGGAAAGAAATCTCAGACTTTTACTTTTGGGCTCCAGGATCTGGGGCTTCCCAAAAGTCTTGTAGTTTCCTAGGCACCTGAGCCCAGATCTAGGATGGAGGGAACTCAGCATTTCCCACAAGCCCCTTCAGCCCTGTGATTTTTTCTTCTCACTAAAATCTAAGGACCTTGGAAATGAGTGACCTTCAACATCCCTCCCTCCTTGTCTTGGCTCAACACCAGAGAATGCACGGAATGTGTGTGCTGCTCATTGAATGTGTTGGTTTTGAATTTTCAGTGAGGTTTTCCCAATGTCACAAAGTATTGCTCCACTTTAGACATTTTCAAAGAATGGACATGGGCATACTGACTGGGCGAGGTAAGGGAGGGATTGTGGCAGTTGGGTCTGGTCTGGGGGAACGCCCTCCTTTCAATCTGGATGACATATTTTCTAAAGTGAAATAAAATTTCTGCTTCACAGTGGCAGTTTCTGCACTTCCCTAAGTTTGAGGTCAGAATTTCCCTCTCCTGGTACCCCGGGTGTGCTTTCCTTTCTGTGGGTAGCTCAGTGAATAGGGTATGAGTCTTGAGGGAAGGAGCTTGAGGGGAAGGTGGGGGCAGTGACTGGAAACTGGTAGAGGTGGTAGCCTCACCTGCAGCAAGCAGGACCCAAAATGCCCAATGACCAGGGCCCCCCATCAGGCCCAAGGTAACGAGTCTGTAGCCAAGGTGGCATGGGAATGCAAGGCTTCTGTGGTGGACAATGTCTTCCTTTTTGAGCATCCCATTTTCTCACCCATCCTCAGATACTCCTAGCTCTATCTGCCTCAGGTCCTTTGCACAGGTGGTTCCTTCTGGCCATGTCTGGTTCTTTTTGTCTCCATTTCTTTGAGGCCCTTCTTTAGAATCTGCTGAAGCAGACTTTGCTTGAGTTCTATTTCCGAAGCATCCAGTTTGGGTCTCATCTCATTGCTGGTCCAGCAGGCTCCCATTGTAACACCTACCAGGTGCATCACCCCCAGAAACTGGGGTGTGGTAAATGGTGGGGGCTCCCCAGGAGCCCTGTGGGATAGCTACTCAGGCTGGATACATACTGGGGCTCTCTGCCCTTCAATTGTCCATTCTCTGTGCTCCTGATCAGACTAGGTGGGTCAGTGGTATGTTAGGTGGTCGTCAGCTCAGGGTTCTTGGCTGCAAGGTAGAGGGGGTACTCATAACTTCAAGACCATGGTCTGGCCATGGGCGTGGGTGCAGCTTAGCTTCCCAGTGTTCTCTCCCCATAAATAAAAGATTCCTTTTTCTAGCCTTGCACAGCCAATGCTTGCTTGCTGGCCCGGCCCTTTGTGCCCACGCGTTGCTATGGAGATGGGCCATTCAAAGGCCTGGCACTTCAAGGCTTCCCTCCTCTCCTGGAGGGCCAGGGCGGGGGTAGCCTGAATGGTTGCCCAAGCCCTAGCAGGTACTGCTTCCTCTCTTCATCCAATTGAACACTGAGCCCCACCATGGCTCGTGTAAATGTGCCCATTAATTCTCACTCTGGTGTGGGTGACTGATTCCTGACTCCACCCTGGAAATAGGTGTACTTTTTTTCAAAGTTGACTATAATGAGAGAAACTGAGGCAGGTAGTTCCTAGGGAAAACTGCTCCTCTGGGTCACCCTGTAGCCCAGGAAGGTGCTTGGCACACGGACACCATTACCAGCCAGCAAGGATCCAGTTAACTAGGGAGATGCTCTTCCCTTCCCTTTCTGAGCCTTATTCACCATCCTTAAAGGAGGTTGTTTCCTACCAGAATACCTTAGCATGGTCCCTGAATCCAGAATGTGGGCCTAAGGGGATTCCAGCCTTCCCCCAATCCCCAGCATAGGGTAGCCAGGGTCTGGCCCCAGGACTTGTGGTAAGCTGCACCCTCAGGGGACACTTAATCCATCCTCAAAGCCCATCCCCTCTCCACTCCATAAGCCTTGCCGGTTGGAACTATGAGTCACCTATAAAGAGTCTAGCAGGGTCTTTGAGGTTCTTCTGCTTCCTCTCTACCCTGTGCACCACTCATCCTTTTTATCTCCCCACAATCCACCCTTTAATCATCTCCTCCAACTTATGCAACTAGAAGAATCTATGGAATTTTTCTGGTTACAGCCAGCCCCCTCCCACCCATCTCAGTGTGGCAGAGGGAGAGGTGGCCATTTGGAATGTGTCAGTTGCTCACAGTGGCCCTTCAGGCAGGTCCAGAACAACTTAGAGACTGTTTTCTCTCCTGTATAACAAAAGCGGTCGTTCACTCCTTTAACCAGTACCCACATGTATCTGGGGAGCTGAGCTCTGCGGTGCTCCAACCCAGGAACTCTGGTGAGGGTGGCTCCTTGGTCTCAGGGCAGGACTGCCACCCAGCTTGGACGATCAATTATTTCCCTAGGAGTTTTCACAGGTTGGACGGAAAGGAACCAAAGAAAAGTGACAGAGCTGGCTACAGCAAAGATTTGTTCCATGAGACCTGATCTTCATATTCAGTCCTGCCCTGGCCTGGATTTCTTCCCCACCTCAGCAGTCAGGCTCAGGATAGCCCTTGCTCTCACCAGCTGCATAGATGGTCTTTGTCCCAGGAGTAGACGTGGGGTGTTAGAGACCCCTTCTCAGACCTGAATAGATGAGTGCTGGGCAGGCCTTGGGTAGGATATATTCTTGCAGAAGTGGGAAATTGGCCTTGGTCACCAAAGGTCGGGCACTTAATGAGCAGCATCCTGGCCCCTCCTCCAGGCAGCAGTCCTGGATCACTTCCCTCTGCTATAACTAATTGGTTTTCCTGCATTTTCTTGATGGACAGACATCCCCAGGACCTGAAAACTCAGTCCTGAGTAGCCCCAGCCCACTCTGGGACATCCCCTAAGGATGCTCCTTCTCTCATATCCCTCTTCCTGCCCTCCCCGTTCCTGATAATTCTCCTTCCTAGGAAATAGATCTCACTCCATTTCACTATCAGAGAAAGTGAGGCTGGAAAGCCAAAGGAACTGCCAGGCTATATCTGTGAGAGGCTTGGAATTTGCTGGTCACCTGTGATACTTGGGTACAATGGAGGTGTGACAAAGTGAGGAAGGAGTAGTTGACTGGAACCTTAAGGAGATGCTTGAGTGAAGCTCACTATCAAGAGCTAGAGCTTGGAGCTAAAGGACCAAGTTGGCCTCTGTGTCCCATTGTTGAACTTGGTACTGCTCCTGAGGACCAGGACAAGAGACAAATTAATTAAAGCAGGCCTCTGCTAACATGGCTCTAATGAAGACAAAGGCAGTGAGCAGGAGCACTTGGTGTGGACCTCTGAGCAGGTAGAACAGTCAGGAGAGCCCATGCCACTGCAGTGTCACTGGCAGCAGCAAGAGGAGCTGAGCATCATTTGTTTTATTTTTAAATGATACTTTATTTTCTGTTTTGAATGGGTGCCCTCTGAATCCCATCTCTAGCCCCAGCTGTACCTTCAAACGCCCCTTTCTTACCCCCCACGGTAATATCTCCTGGTGCTCTCCCCTTGTCACCCTCCCAGGTATATACTTGCAAGTGTCCCTTCCCTCACCCATCTCCAGTTTTACCTCCAAGTGAACCCAGCCAGCCACCACCTTGATAAGCCCTGTTGCCCCTGTGTGTGTTTGTGTGTGTGCTACATCTCATTATAACTTAAATATGCATCTTTCTCATCTTGAGTGAGGTTCAGCCTATTTTGATGGATTCATTTCATGTCTTTTCCCATTTTTCTCTTGCATTGTTTTTCTTTTTCTTACTGATTTCTCTAAATAACCCAAATAATCCTTTGAAAAATGAATTGCCAATATTTTCACTTTATCATTTATCTTTTTATTTTGTTCTCCCCTCCCATGCATCTACTTTTTTATTTTTATGAGGTTGAATATATCCATCTTTCATTTTATGATTCCTAGGTTTTGTATAATTCTTAGAATGATTCAAGACTGTGGTGTTTTTTTCTATTTTCTTCTAGTAGTTTTATAGTTTCAATTTGACTTCTTAAATCTTTGATGCATTTGGAACTTATTTTAGTGTCAAGGAGTGAAGCAGGAATCCAACTTTTCCCCAGAAGTCAACTTAGTTGTCCTAAGACCCTATATTTGCTGCATGTTTAGAATAACTTATTGAATAATCCATCTTTTCTCCCTGGATTGGACCTGTCCCCGTCTTATACTTGTATATAAGCCTCTTTCTGGACTTTTCCATTATCTGGCTCTCCTTTGGATTGTGTTAATCATTGTGGTCTTAGAATATAGAATGTTTTAGGATCCAACATTGTCACTCTCTCTCCTTATGCTTTTTGTTTCATGTGAACTTCAGAATTGCTTTAGAAGGGTTTCCTCATTTGTTCAAAGAACAAGCAGCCCTTAAGCTTGCAGTTGGACTACATAGTCATGGTGCTGTCCTGGGTGCTGGATTCTGGTTCTGCCCACAGCCTTGGGATAGAGGACAGGCCCAAGGGAATGGCCTAGGTGGAGGACCTTCTTTCTGGATGTCCTCTCTTGTCTACAGGAAGAGAGGTGGTCCTAGCCAACCTGTGAGGTTCTGTGGACCCAGGTGTGGACCCCTCTGCATACGTGCACACACCTCAGCAGAACTGGCCCAGCCATGCAAAACCAGCTGGAAAGGCCCAGTGACCACAGCAGTGTACAGTACTGGATAGGGATGTTTAGATGGACCAAAGAAAATGACTCTAACCTTCCTGATGAGCTGACCATTCCAAAGCAGTACTCCTGGCAGGTTAGAAGTCCATGGACCTTAAACTAAACCTGCAAATGCTCAGCTCAGAACCTGAGCATCAAAGGGAACCTACAATAAACCTGATCCACAGACAGGCTGGTTGAGAGTGGCAGCTGGTACCTTAGGACCCAGGACATGGGCAGCTCATGGCTCTGTACCCACACCTCCCTTCACCCTTTTTCTTCCATCACCCAGGGTGGGGGTGATAGACAGACCCTGGATGTCCTTACACTAGCTAGGAGAAGCACCTCTAAGGCTGACAGCAAACCTTAGCCAGCCTGGACTATCAGTGGGAATCCTAGTTTAAAACACCCCAGTATCAGAGGCCCACGTGCTACCACAGACTCCTTAGAACCCCTATTTCACACCAGTGCCCATTAACCTCCCTTGCAAGAGGACAGCAACAGGGCCCATTAGATATGTAAGAAAACTCCAGCCCATACCTAGTGATACCTAGCCTCAGGCCCCAGTCTCTGGTGCCAGTCACACAGATCTCTGTTTCACATAAAGGGCCAGTTCTGGCATCACCCATGACCCGGAGCAGGGATCAGTTGAGGCTCAGTCCAGGGTCAGCTTAGGCAGTTGGTGAAGGCTCTGTTGGTCTCCAATCTGCATAGACCTCTGTCCCATTACTTCCAGGATACACGTGGCAGGTAGGTTCCATCCCAATCATTCCTTTGAGCTTCCAGGTGACCACATGACATGGATACATCCTTTGTTCTGGAATCATAGCTGAGACAAGTCCTTCCTCCCTTCAGCTCAGTTTCCCCACCTGTACACTGAAGGGATAAGGGGAGGCAGGATTCTCAAGACATATAGAGGTTCTGGAGAGAGCCTCCAAGAATATTTGTTACATGCCTAAATGACTGAGAAAGAAAGCAGATGAAGACGGGGAGCAGATGTATGTTGCCCTTTGGGTGGGGCCCCTGAGCTCTGAGTCGGGCTGCCCCTTCTGTCTTAGCAAGATATCCTGGAGTCCGTCCTCAGTTTCTCCATCTGGAAAATGCAGAAATATTGATTTCTATGACTCACAGTGGCCCAGTAGGGTCCCCCTAGTGGGACCATCTCCCATGGCTGTAGAGGAAGGCTGGGCACTGGCCAGTTGGGGCATCTAAGGCCTGTTGTAAGAACAAGTAGAGTTGGGTTAGCAGTAGACCCCTCACTGAGGCCCCAGAAAAGCTCTGTGATGCCCTCCACTGCCATCCAGTCTAGCTGGCAGCCATGGGAGATGGTCCCACTAGGGGTTCGCCAGCAGGTGCTCAAACTCCCTGCCCCCACCCTTGTTTTGACTGCCTGGTTTTGACTGCCTGCTAGACCCCTGGTGTGAACAGTGGCACCCAATTTAGCTGTCACTGCCAAATGGGTGGCTCTGGAAGAATCCACATTCCAGAGGCCCAAGGTCATCCCCAATGTCTGGGAGCCCTAGGGCCTCACCAATCTTCTGAACACCAGGAAAAAGAGCAAACCCAGCCTTGGGGTCCAGGTGTCAGCACTGCGTGTTCCTCCTAACTTGAGTTTCTTCCCCTTCCCCTTCTCAGACTCCCATTCTGGAGATCAGACACACAGGCCACAGGTGAGGACCAACACTGTGTGATGCACATACCCCATCGGCAATCCCCAACAACCTCTCCTAAGGGTGTGAGGGATGGTGTGACCTGGCAGGGTGCATGCCCAGCTTGGCAGAATCCATGATAGCATCCAATGGAGAGGCACTGACTTGGTGTAGAGGTCAGAGGCATTTAGAGATGGGCAGTGGGATTCTTAGACTGCCAGGGGTTGGTATGTTGGCCCTTTCCCTGTGCCAACCTGGTTGCTGTTTTGTGGGACTTTGATGAATAAGAGATGAGGAAGCTGATTAATTATGGCTTAATATGCACAAAAGTTGAGCAGAGGGACTGATAGGGGTGGGATTCCTCATAGGTACAGACTGATGACAGCAAAAGGTCAGTGAACCCTCTGCAGCCCTGAGGTGGAGGGATGTTAAGAGTCTCCTGGAGGAAGCAAGGGCTGTGGTTAGTCTAAGAGGGGCCACCAAAATGTTCATGTATCTAAATCCCCAGACCTTCATTTTCATCTGTAAAATGGGTGGTGGTAATGGTGTCTCCATCACTGAACCATTGTGACCACGTGTTTAGAAGGCCTGGCACAGAGTTCTCTCAGGCCTCAGGCACAGAGCCACCCTCTGTAGTGAGAACAGATGGCAGGCTGGCACCCCCCAGCTCCCTGGCACTGAGATCACATCCACAGCCACCCACTCAGGTTGGTCACATTGGCATACTTGGGCTGCAGGCCTGGGTTTGCACTTGACCTTCATTCAAGCTTCCTTACTTAACTCTCCTAGTGCTGTTCTAGAGTGGCCCAGATCATATGCAGCAAGTTCCTTGCTCTCTCATTCCTCCCCAAGAGGTCACTGAGGGCCTGGAAACCTGAGGTTACACCCCACAGGAATGCCTGAGCAAAGCCACAACACGCCTATCTCTCAGAAGGAAGATGAGCTCTTAGAGCCCTTGGAAGCAGTGATGGCCTGTGGGTCTGAACCATATCCTTGTCAGCCCAGGACTGGCCACAATAAAGGGTCCCCTTACTCCAAGTTGAGTTCTATGAGTCAACTGTGCATTTGAGTGAAAATATTGTACTCTATCCTAGGGTCCCTCATGATTCTCTCAGTGGACAAGAAAGGTAGACAGAGAAGGGACAGTGACCAGCTGACCACACTCAGAAAGGTTAATGTCTGCCTTATCCACATGCTTTGCTAAACTCAGAGAGGTCAAGAGGCTGGGCTGAGGTCACCAGCAGGGTAAGGTCCTTTCATGCTTAACAGGCTGGTCACAGAGCTGAGTCCTGGGGCAGGGGTGGGTGGTGAGGCAACCAGATGGCAATACCAGACCTATGTGAAGGGATGAGGAAAGATTAGTGAGCTGGCAAGAGGCTACACCCCATATATGGTGGGTCTGGGAGCAGGAAGTAATTCAGACAGGTGTGATGTGGCCCTCCAAGCCCAGCTGAGGCAGGTCATGACAGTTCTCTTCAACCCTTAGGACAGAGCTATCTGTGAACTCCAGTCCATGGCCTCTCCTAATCCCCAGGGTCATGGGTTCAGAAAATTCAGAGAACTCAGATCCACACAGCCCAAATGGCCTGTCATCTCAGACCCCTGCTGGGTCTTCCCAGGAACTGATCAGTGTCAAAAGGACAGTGAGTGGCCATACTTTCTCCACTGGGTCTCTGGCTCTTCCCACAATGGGATGCCTCCTAGGGCTAGCCGTGCCTTTTAACCAGAGGCTCAGTCCCTGTCTAACCTTCCCCTATAGCTCTTAGCTACTATTCCTCTCTCCCTCTTAGGGCCCTGGGTAGTGATGACTCTAATTCTACCTGCTCAGAGAGTGCTCTACTCCCCATGCTGCCCAGCACCTGCCCACACCCTAATATGCCTCACCAAACCCTCCTACATTCCTAGTCTGAGGAGTGACCTCCTGGAGGCAGACTGACCAGCTACCCATTCCCTCAGCACTAGCCTGAAGCTCCATACCCTAGGAGTTGTACCACAGGTTCAGCCTCCTGCAAGGAAGTTGCTGACTAAGACTGGGGGGACACTTGAAAACTGCCCACAGCCCATGGCAGCCCTGGCCTTACTCCCACAGCACAGACTGGTGGGCAGGTAGGGGGCCCAGGCCCCAGCCCACAGCAGCCAGGGATAACCAGCCTTTGGCTGCTGGAGAGAGGTCCAGTATCAGAAGCCTCTACTGCAGTGCTGGCTCCCTGTTTCTTCCCACACCCATCCCATGCCCCAGAATGACTGTCCCAGCTGCTGCAGAAGCTTTGAACCTATGGAGGGTGGAGTCAAAAATCTTTAACCATTGTGGGAAGCCCTGGGTCATAGATAATTAAAACAACCCATGAGTGGTCAGCACAGAATGTCTTCTTTGGGTCTCTTACCAAGGATAGCAGATAGGGAGTGGAGCCCTGTCTTCAGTCTGTCCAGCATCACATGACCAGTCTTCTGGTTCAAGGTAGCCCTTCAAGCAGAGCTCACCCTAGAGGAAGGGTGCTGGCCTAAGGACTAGCCATGGCCTCCCACTGTCTCTAAAGTTGGCCTTGAGTTCTCCATCAGTACAATGGGTGACACTCCTCCCATTTGTTTGGGGGAGAATTCACTGAGCCAACACAAGGTCCGTCCTTGTTGAACTCAGCTACCAGCATCCACTGAAGAGATGATTATGGATGTCCAGCCTGCCCCTTCAGGGGACCAGGAACAGAGGGCCTAGGGTTGTCTGGGTTCCCATGTGGCTAGATATTGAATGCACTGCACAGTGACCTGGAAAGCCAAGACTGGGACAAGGGCAACAGGGACAAAGCATCCAGAAGTGTGGTCAGGGGAATGCAGGGGTCTGGGCAGTGGTAGCCTCCACAGCAGTGCAGAGGGTCAGCCGAGCACAGGCACCACCACTAGTCCTTACACCCATGAGGTTGCTAGTCTTTCCATGCTCAGATGGGATCACTAAGGTTCTGAAAGATCACTACTCCCCCTGAAGAGCCCTGTGCTCTGCTTATATCCCCCAGGGCCACCTCTGAGGTCATGGGTCTCCATTTGAGGGGAGGCAGAGTACACTGGACTGTCCAGTTACCAAGTCTCTCTACTTTGTATCATCAGAGGATGCTGACTTGGGTTCCATCCTCCCAAGGAGACTAACAAGCCCTCAGATTAGGACCCTCTAGCCACTGGGAGTGGTCTGGATCCTGGCTCAGTCAGCCAGGCTCCATCCACAGAGTACTCTTACCTGTAGGCTAGGCTCAGAGAGGCCCAGCTCCCAAGATTCCTCAGTATGCAAGGCATCCTACAGAGACACTAGTCTGGCAGTTGGCTGACGATACCCAGGATGCACCCAGGAGATCACCTGTGTCCCCAGGTAGATCCCCATCAGGTGTGAGAGATGGGATACTTGCAAATGTATGTGGGGAAGGGTGAAGTTAAGTTCTTTGGTCCCACAGCTGGGGCTGGCTTGGTGGAGGATGGGGGACACTAGCAGGTGGGTTTGGAGGGAGTCTTCAGAGTTTGGAGCCCTTATTCCAAGGAAGGAAGAGATGAATGGGACACCTGCAGAAAAAGGGTCAGGACCATGCCTGAGATGGCTCCCTAGGATCATTCAGGAGAGAGCCACAAAGAGGTTGGGTGCTCCGGAACTCCCTTAATCTTTGTGCCTCCGTTTTCATACTGAATCGTGGGGCAATCTCCAGCAAAGAGTTTCTGGGAGCAGGGGTCCAAACTTTGACGGAGCGAGGCAGGGAATGGACTGCGCAGAGGCCTGATGCATCTCTCCCATCCCCAGGCCTTAGAACAAAGGTCTTGCTTGCTTGGGGCCGGGGCCAGCCTAGACCGCCACGCCCTGAAGCCCGCGCCCACAGGCGGTTCCAGGACGCCATTCCCGAGGCCGCCTGCAGGGGCCGCCGCCTCTTCAGGAATGCGCCGCCTTTGTTTGGGGCCGCGCGGTGCCAGTGCTCTGGGCCGGCTAAGCGCCTTCTGCGGCCCGGCCTTCGTGCCAGGGTCCACCACGCCATCCGCGCCCCGGACGGGGTTGACCGTTCACCCTCCACCCGGCCGGGGCCAGCGCCCAGGTGAGCGCCCCGCCCGCCGCGAGGCCCCGCCCCACCCCGCCCCGCCCCGCCCCGGCCAGCGGAGGGACCGGGCGGATTCCTCGCGCGTCGAACCACATGATCCCATAAAACATTCATCCGCTCCCGGCCCGCGCCGCTAGCGCCCCGCCAGTCCGCGCCGCCGCCCTCGCCCTGCGCGCCCGCGGCCCTCGAGCCCAGCCCAAGCCGGGCGGAGCGGAGCGCGCCGAGCCTCGTCCCGCGGCCGGGCCGGGGCCGGGCCGGAGCGGCGGTGCCTGGATGCGGACCCGGCCGCGGGGAGACGGGCGCCCGCCCCGAAGCGACTTTCGGTCCCCGACGCGCCCCGCCCGACCCCTAAGATGAAGAGGGCATCCTCCGGAGGTGAGTGTCCGCGCAGCGCCCGAGTGGGGCTGGAGCTGCGGGTGCGGAAGGAGGATGGCTTGCCCCCTCCCCGGAGGCTCAGGGCCCTTCCAGGTTTGCAGAAGCAGGGGGAAGGGTCGCCAGGAAGCTCGGAGGGCCACCGCAGTGCCGCGCCGGGCTGTGGCTGTGAGCACACCGGCCCAGGGAGGGCGGAGCCGGAGGCAGCAGGAAAAGTTGCTGCTTTCCGGGAAAGTTAACGGCGACGGCGGGACTGGGGGCGGTGGATCGATGTCCCTGAAACTGGGCCAGGTCTGAGGTGGGGGCTGCGGGCTGAAGGGCGGGGTTCGTCCTCGGAGCACCATGACCGCGAAGGGGTTAATAATCAGGGTTTGCAAAAACGTGGGTACTGAGTGGAGGTGGAGGTAGCTTTCTGGCCTCGCAGACTCACTTCAGAACCTTAGGTTTCTCGGGATCAGGCCAAATGGGGATAAAGAGGGACGCTGGCGGCAGGAGAGGGCGTGGGGGGACAGGGCAGTCCCAGCGTTGCTCCCATAAACAGGCGGTGAGTGGAGTCAGCAACGCCCCCCACCATCTGCAACCTGAGGTCCGTTGCAGGACTCGATTGAGGGGCATGAGGGGCATTGGAGCTTGGGCATTGGAGCTTACAGTACCTGTTCCCTGACAGCCTGTGGGACCCCTCCCCCCACTGGGTGCGGGGTCCCCTGCAGTGGGGGCAAAGGAGGGTGGGTTTCATGTGTGTTGGGCATGCCCTGCCTTGAGGAGCTGGGTTAGGCACACAGCCTGTCCTAGGTGCCCACCCAGCTGCCCTATTAATGTCCACTGTGCCGCAGGCTGCACACACGTTTCCTTGCACGTGCCTGTGTCTACGTGGGCTGTACACTTGCACACCTCACATGTGCATGCATGCCAATGTTGCCCCAGTGTGCACATGTACAAACACTGTGGGTGCACACACGGATTCAAGATGCATATCCATGTCCTCGCCCCCGTTTGCACGCCCACAGCACACATGCATACATGCAGCATGACTGCTATGATCTCCATGCTTGGCACATACTGAGGCCCCTAAGTAGGACCCACTTTCACACCTACCTACATGTTCATATATTGGAGGGGAAGGCTCTGGGCAGCAGGGCCACACAGACAGAAGAGTGAGAAAGCCTTGGCCCCATCGCCATCTGCACATCCCGGAGCCTCACCTTCATAGTCCCTTTGGTGTGTGTGTGTAACATGGTATGCGTCTGCACGTGTGTGTCTGTGTGCATGACCATGTGTGCCTATGAGCGCATCAGCATGTGTCGATTTGCCTCAGGGTGTGGGTGCTCCTTGTGTGGGTGCCCAGGAGAACTGTGGCCGAGTTCAACCCAAATCTGGAGCAGAAGCCCTGGAAATGTGAAGTGGAGGATTTTTCAGTGCCCCCATCACAGGCTGTGAGGTACAGTGTCTCCCAGCCATTTCCGCACCCACCAGTGCTGGGCAAAACGGTGAATGATGATGGGCTCGAATCTGCCTGGGCACCCATTTCAAATCTTGAGGTCAACATCATGACAAACAGGTCATACCCTGGGTATGCTTGGCTACAGCTACAGATAGATAAGGCAGATGACCCAGTATGACCTCAGGGAGGCTCTGCCTTCAGCATCTCATTTTCCCCTTAGTGGAAGCCTTCATGTGAGAGGATTCAGGTGTTCTCACCTGCCCCAGGTATTGTATGGAATGCTGAGGGGATGGACACCAGGCTGGTGCAGGTGACAGATAAGGGTGCTAGTGACCCACTCACTATGCTGAGGAGTACCCTGAGGTGGGGCTCAGAAAGGCAGGCCACACTTCCTGTCTCCCAGCCACAACCAGTATCTTTACCTGTAAAATGGGAACAGGTAGGTCATCTTTGTAGGTCGTGTGAGGGTAAAACATGACAATGGGGGTGTGGTCAGTAGGACTGGCCACTCTCCTTTACAAAACCTCAGACTTACCCTCTATAAAGTGGGTATAGCTTCAGCCAAGGTGAGGAAGAATCGAGCTCCCAGGCCAGGGGCTGAACTAGATGGTGTTCAGCACCTAGACTCTACCTGGTAAAGGGGAACTCACGGGGCCTGATTCCTGGCTATGGCATTGGCAGAAGAATAATGGCCTAGATTTGGGTCCAGGCTCAGCCATCCATTAACAGTGTGACCTTGGGTGTAATAAGTCACCTCTCCCTGCCTCAGTCTTCCTCATTGCAACATGGTTAATAATCAGTAGTTTGGGGGGCACTTCAAGGCTAGTGTCCTGTGAAGTTTTGACCCCAGTTTTTCTACCTTCAGAATTCCCCAAATACCTCTCCCTAGTCAACAGAGGTTTGCCTGAAACCCTTGCACTACCAACCAGGCTCCTCCTTCCTCCCCATTCACAGATGGAACCTTGGGGGTATGACTGTACCTGGTTTGAGAGGAGGATCACAAGTTAAGGTCAACCTGAGCCACTTAACAAGACCCTGTCTCAAAAAAATATAATAA
The DNA here is from genome assembly GCA_020662805.1 of Glaucomys volans. Taxonomy (NCBI): domain Eukaryota; kingdom Metazoa; phylum Chordata; class Mammalia; order Rodentia; family Sciuridae; genus Glaucomys; species Glaucomys volans. The sequence goes on along the minus strand of JAJEJO010050771.1, from coordinate 122,475 downwards.
TAATAATAATAACAATAACAATAATAATAATAATAATAATAATAATAATGGATGGGATGTAGCTCAGAGGCAGAGCACTCCTGGGTTTAATTCCTGATACTACAAAAAAGAGAGGAGGGAGGGAGGGAAGGAGAGAGAGAGAGAGAGAGAGAGAGGCATCCACAGATGGAGCTATAAAAGTCCACAGAGGCAGACAATTCCCCTGGAGGCCACTAGTGAGTGGGGTAACAGAGAAGGTGGAGGGCAGAGAGGGAGCAAAGACACTGCAGGACATGTTTCCCCAGCTGGGAAATCTGCCTGGGCACCCATTTCAAATGAGTGGAGCAGCATCTCCACTCTGCCCCTCACCAACCAGGGCCCTGTAGAACCCCTGAACCTGTTTTGTTATTCTGGGGATCCTTCAATCAGGACTGTCCCTCCTACTGTGGCCAGAGTGAGAGATGGGAGAGAGTGGACGGAGAGGAATTTGTCCCAACAGGTGTCAACAAGCAAGAAGACCTGTGGAGGGTCTGTAGAGGAACCCCCATCACAAGGATGGGTGGGGCCCTCGAAGCAGGGAGGTACTGCTGTCCTGTGGGACCAGGGGCTGGTTCTTGACTAAAAGAGGGGCAGTTTGTTGCCCTTGTTTGATGCAAGTGATAAGCTGTCTGTGAGGATTAGGGCTTGTGGAACCAAGCCTCCTAAAACTGTTCAGGCCCTGAGCTCACCCTCCTCTGCTGCCCAATCCCTAGTACCTCCCCCACCTGCTTGCTCCTGTCCAGGCTTGAAATTCTGGCTTTGTGGCATGGATGCCTGGGGCAGCTAGTACAGCACCAAGAGGGGTCCAGCTAGCAAAGCCAAGACAGTAGAGAGGCCGAGCAAGCCCTCCTGCAGTCCTGGGCCTGTGGCCCAGAATTTCTCCTCAGGGGTCTCAGTCTGTGCATCTGGAGAAAGGGTCTGGAAAGGGAAGGAGTTGAATGAGAGAGGGGGAGGGGGAGAGGGGGGAAAGAGAGAGAAAGGAGAAAGTGTGTATGTGTGAGTAGTGGAGGGAGTGTATGAGCAAGTGACACCTACCCCAGCCCTGTTATAGGATTACTGAGGGCCCTAGGCACTTGGCTGTGCCTGGTTAGTGAAGTTCATGCTTCTAGGAACCAGCCTTGGTGAGCCTGACCTCTGACCCTCGGGCAGGACTGCCCAGCCTTCTGCAACTACCAAGGGCATGAACCCTAAGATCTATGCACTTGCCTTCCTCTCCAACCCCATGAATACTCTCTCAGGGCCCAGCCTCTGCACCCCTTAGTGTCTCTGCCCTGTGGCCAGCTGCACCCACATGCTGGCCAAGGTCATTAGCATCCTCCTTGTGACCAAATCCTAGATGTTGCATTTGCTCACCACCATCTATTCATCCATTCATTCCTGACCTGCAGACCCTACTCTGAAAATGAGGGGATGTAATCCTTACCTAGGGTTAAATATTTAAAGGACAGGCAGTCACAGAGCCACCACTGAAAGCCCAGTCAGGGGTGGGCACACAGTCCCACACCCCTGTATCTCTCTACACCATCTCTGGAGCGCGTGGGCCTGGCTGGGTCCCACCACACCGGGTGTTTTGTGCTGCAGTTTCTTCTTTTGTCACTGTATTTTAAACATTTTTACACATTGGAAACTATTCTTGTGCATCATGCTTTACTGGTGTGTGTGGAATCCCTTCCAGAAAATGCACCATAATTTATTTATTCAAACCTGCCTTGGCCTCTTGTACTGGCCACAGCCACATGGAGCCAGGCTCTAGAGATGAGCTTCCCTCTCATACACACATACCCCAGCAGGTTCTCAGCTCTCAGGATGGCCATCTGTGCAGGGCGTTCCTCTCTCCTACCCTCTTCACGTAGTTTCCAGCCTCACCTGCTAAGTCCTAATAGCCTTCACAGTCTCTGGGTGGGGCCACAGCCTTGCTCTGCTGTGAGAGGATAGAGACTGAAATGATGGTAGCACTGACCTGCCTTGTTCTGATGGCGTTCTGATGCCTTGTTCCTACTGTCTTGTTCTGAGGGAGGCTGCCTATGGCCCCTGATGACCCTCCCCAGGGTAGCCAGACCCAGGTGGTGGAGCCAGGAGGCAGAGACTACTGGTAGACCTTCCTAAGCAGCCTTGAGGAGGTGCTGAGTGGGCAGAAACCAGGATTCCCAGGTCAGCCCAGTTGGGCCTGGCAGGCAGTGAAACCCATTCAGCACTGAAACATGGACCTGAACTAATCAAGGATATAGGGGTGTTAGGAACTGACTTAGCCTCACTCAAATAACCTGCCTCGTGCCCAGGGGTGCTCTTTGGCCTTCCAGTCAACACCTCAGCATTCTTAACTGGCCTTCATGAATCTTGGTCCATAGAATTGAAGTTCCACAGAACTGTTGGTAGGTGTCAAACAAGGGTTTTATGGTCAAATTTGGGATCAACTGGGTTAAATGGTGCTGAAGTGCTCCTTTATTGCAGGGCATCTCAGGACTTTGGTTTCAGAGTAGGATAGGTAGTGCTCTCTCTGATAGACATCCCTATGTGCCAAACTTCAGGACCTGGTGTGCTTAGGAACCCATTTTGGGAGATGGTGACTGGGGTGACTAGAGAAATGGAAGGGGAAACCTTTGGGCCTTTGGCAAGCATGGGCCCTGAGATAGGTGGGCAGTCCCACACAAACCTACACCCACAGGGCTCCTGGTGTGTGGAGGGACCATGGCCTTTCCCAGCAGTGCAAGGCAATGTGCAAATTTAACCTTTGGATTTATGACTCTATTTCTTTGCCGCAAATGTCACGGGAAATGTCAGGCCAAGGCTGAATCTGGGTGAGGGGCCCATCAAGAAAAAGGGTGGGGTTGAGCAGTTGGGAGTACCCAGGGAGTCAAGCCAGGGTGGGACATCAGGCCCCTCACCACCTCCTGGGAGCCCACTCAGATTGCTCCTTGCTTGCCTGGGTCCCCAGCACTGTGTCCTCAATTTGTCCCAGCCATTGTGACCTTGTTAAGATGTTGCTTTTATTCACCCTCCTGCCAGGGCCCAGATGGGGCCGGCTCAGGGATCTGCCAGAAGTTCTCCCCTCCCCCAAGTCTCAGCAGCCATAGGATCAGCTTGTGCAGTACTGGCTGGTTGTATGACCTTGGGTAGCACTGTCCTTCCCTGGTCACTGGAGGCCTCATCTGTAATCCACGGCCGTTGACCAGAGGTGGTGTTCCTGGCTCAGTGCCCTCATGGGTAGGAAAACACTCCAAGTCCTGGGTTTGTTGAATGTGGGGCTGGGTGCAGGGCCAGGATGAGGGTTGGCTTATGGCATCCCGTAGCAGCCCCAGGGCCTGGAGCAGACCCTGCACCCTATAAGTGCTCAGTAAAAATAGTGAGTGAACATGAAAGGCAGAAAAGGGCTTAAGCTGGCTGGGAATCCATGGCCCCCATGGTTCCTTGGCCCCCCCCCTTCCCTACCCCATGCCCCATCCAATTCAGCCTGTCTTGCCACTGGGCTCTGCACTGGTTCTCAGGTCTGGAAGGTGATCAAGAATGATGAGCACCTCCCTGCCGTATGTGAGACCTGTGCAACTCTGAGCAAGGAGTCTTAGGCTCCCAAAGCTACTTCTCCTATCAGCTTCACATCACCCCTGCACACAGTTGCACTCCACTGGGCATCCCAGGTCCTCCAGATTCAATCTATGTGATAATATCATATCCTGTATATATGACATCCAACTCCACAATCTGGCCCACTTTACCTATCCCCAAAGACAGGTCCATTGTATAAAGTCAGACCTTCTCCCTGTCCATTCCCTTTTATTCCTCACGGCAGGCCTGCCTTAGATTGTCCCCCTCCCCCAATCCCTGGCTTATTACCACAGACACCCTTGCCTACCATCTTATTTTCCATCTAGGCTCCAAGGTTCTTTCCTAAACCATGTTTCTGGCCAGGCCCCTCCTGCCTAAACCCTCCTAAGGTTGCCTCTAGGTGAAGCTTTTTCTCCTTACTTCTCAGGGCCTAGGCCAAAGGGTCTCACATAGGAACATTTTCTTCTACCCTTGCTGGGGGAAACTCTGTACCCCAGGTACTATTTCCTGTCAGCCCATCTCCATGTCTCCCAAATAGTCCAACCCTGGCATGAGGGTACAGAGAGCAATGAACAGTGGAGTAGCCACACCTGCATCACCCTGCAGAGGGAGGGCCCAGGAGGCAACTGATTGTCAGTGAGAAGTAGCATTCTCACCAGTATGAGCCATGTCTGGGTGCCCATCTGCCCCTGAGTCAGCTCTTGGAGATACCAGAGCTGGAGACCCTTAGGATTGGCTCTCTGGTGTGGGCTAGTTGGCCACAACAACTGCAAGAGTCCAGCTTCAATGCAAGCTTGCAGGCACTTACTCTACCTCCAGCCTCCCTGTCCATACATGGATGGTGTGAAGGTGCATTCACTGGTGAAGGAGTGCTGTCTACAGTGCCTGGACCTTACTGAGAGCTTCTTTTGGACACACTGGCTGGCTTCTGGGACTCCTTCTCATGCACCCTGCAACCCTTCTACACTTCATGCCCTGAGCTTGGGAACTCACTGAGGAAACATACTGGCGATGGTGCTTTGGGCCCCTTAGTAGGAAATGAGGCCCACATCTCCTAGAGCTTCCTTCTACCTGTCCTGACCCCGGGAAATTCAGGGTAGAACCCAGGCAGCCAAAAGAGACAGGCATGTGCACCCCACAGAGATCCCTGGAGCAGAAACCTCTGCTGGGCTATGGGAGGCACAGAGAAGGAACCCCTGTCTGGCCTCTCCACACACATCCTTTTTTTCCATTAAGGTCTGTGCTGACCATTCTATGAGGAGTAAAGCATTGGTTCAGGCTGTGGAGAGCCCAAATGAGACCTAACCCATGGTGGGATAAGTGTGGGGCTGACAGCCTCCAGGCAGGTCTAGCAGCTGGGGATTCCAGAGGAAAGGAGTGTTTCCACTTCTAAGTGAGGAGACTGAGGCTTAGCTCAAATCTCTGGACAGGAGGATGGCCATAGGAACTTTGTGCTGACTTAGAGAGACATTCAAGGTCTTCTGTCTTCAAAGTTTGGAGATTTTTGTCCCACCATTCACTTTGAACTGGTTTAGTTATGGTGCCATGGGAAGGGCTGCATGTATCCCTGACTGATCCTTGGAGGGTGTTGGACAGTGGGAGGCTGGCCCACCTGTCCTCTAGTTGTGGCTTCCACCCCAGAAGCTCTTTCCACTCCCAAAATATGTCTGGAAGCATAATTCCATAGAAAGACCAGTTTTCAGGGATTGAGGAATGCTGCTTCTCCAGCATTGGCCAGCCACCAGGATAACTAAGAAGGGAAGATTATGGGCCATCCCAAGGTCACCCAGGAGGTGTGACACCTAGCTTTCTTGGCCCTACCTGTCTGCATGCTGAACCTAGCCAGGAACCTACGAGTTGACCCTGGTGTACGTCCCCTTTCATCAAACCCTATCAAGTGCCCTCCCATATGTTCTCAACTGTCAACTTCTCTTATCTACCCTGGTGGAGGCCTCTTAGGTCTCCTTGGATACATCCAGTCCCCTTTGTCCTCAGAGAGCACATAGCTGTCGGTCACACCTTGCCCTGCCCCTACCTTCCAGTACTCACTGGGGCCTGCAAGGGATGTGTGTGCCTGGAACTGGCCTCTGGTTTCCTTGAGAGCTACAAATGAGCCCCTCAGGGACATCTGAGGAAGCAACAGACTGTTGGTATCCCCTTGACTGGGAGAGTTTCCTGTCCCACCTGCAGAGGCCATGAGGGCTGTGATCTTGAGTGTGGCTTGGCAGGTGAATTGGCAGCATCCCCTGGGGAGGACTCTCCCCACAACCCTCTGTGGGGTTAGCAGACTCCAAGATGCACACACAGTGGAGAGAGAACAGGCCCTGGGCAGGTTCTACTATGAAGGAGTCTCCAGGAGTCACTGACCTCTCCCTCCATTCTCTCAGTGAATTCTTCCTGGCATCAGTTGCAGGTCAGCCCTGTGCTGGGCAGCAGGGACTCTGAGAATCTGTAACATAGACTGCTCTCAAGACTTCCCCAGGTTCTAAGGGATGTTGCAAAAATCCATGAGAGAGAGAAGTGTTAGAGTGGGTGCCAACAGGGGTTGTGGAGAAAACCATAGGGCTCCACCAGGTCTCATAGAGGTGCTGAAACTGCTGGCCAAAGGGGAGGGGTCCTTGGCTGCTAGAGTTCCCAGAGCAGAAGACTGGAGAATGCTGGACAGCCCCCTGCTCTGAGGGAGTGAGTGGGGCCCTGGGTGAGGATGTGGCGGTGTGTTAGCCTGACCTTAGGTGGGGAGGGGTGGGAAGAAGGGAATAGATGAAGAACTTACCTTCCCACCAGTGTCCCAGCGGGAGGCCTCCCAGTGACTCTTTGTGCTCCACAGCCTGACACGTGGCCCCGGCACACTGGGCTGTGTCCAGGCTGTCTTTCATCTCCTTGCCTTGGCCCCAATTTATGTCAGGCAGAGGCTGACACAAGGACAGGTGTGACAAGTGTCTGGCTTCCTGTTCAAATATTGGCAAAAGAAAAACTCTCCCCATAAAGATATTCCATCTACATACCTCCCGGATGTCACCAGGAGGACCCGTCACAGCTGAGACAGATGGTGACCCTAATGGACTTCATTCTTCACCTGCTGCTGGAGCTGCAACCCAGCCCCACGGCAATGGAGCCCTCCTGACACTGTGGCCTGCCCATTCCCTCCCTGCCCACAAGGGCCTCTGTCACAGTCAGGGACCCCAGGGTCCCAGGATTTCTACCCCCTGCCCATGGGACAGAGCACATTTGAGCCTCAACCTTGGCACACAACAGGAACACCTTGGTTCCTCTTTCTGGCTAAACTCCCTTCCAGTTAGCCTTCCTGGTCACCCCACCTGGGGGTGTCATCACTGTCCCAGGATGTCCAGGGAATTCTGAAAGTTGGGATCCCAAGCACCCAGGTCACATGACAATCTTCATCATGCTGCCTCTTGGTCTCAGCTATAATAAGGGCCCTTTCGGGGTGGGAGGATGTTGCTCTGCAGTGAGAACTATAGGCTTACAAACTCCCAACCTCAGTGGCTCATTTCCTGCTAGGTACCAGACATTATCTTCATTGTCCCCACCTTGCGTGGGGCTACTAAGTCTAGTGTGTGGTGGAGACTTCACTCAGCCAGGTTGATGCTCTTCTCCACCAAAGTACTCCACAGATGGGAATGGTAATGAACCCAGCCAGGGTCTCCAGGTCCTTGGAGCAAGACTGTGGTACAGATGAGAAGGGAGTTGGAAAGAGTCCAGCTCTTTAGGGATGGCAGAAGTGAGGTTCAGGAGAAGAGCAACCCTGAGGGAGTATGCCTGAGACTATAACAGGCACGGGAGGGAGAGTTGCCTGAGCAAAAACAGGCATGAGAAAACCAGAGCCTCACAATGCAGTTAGTGTGCCAGAGTTAGGGGCAGATCAGAGGCCAGCAATGCTCCTCCTAGATCCAACTGGACCTCAGAAATTGGATTTAGCTTTCTCCTCTATAGAGTGGGGACAATGATTCCTCCCAGAGAGGCCCAGGCGCAGGCTGCCAAGTCCTGGGCTGCTGAGCCAGGCGTTTCCTCCTTGCATTTGCCCTGTGTGTATGTGGCCCTCTAGCACCCTGTGAGGTAGATCTTATAATCTCCATTTCCCATATGAGGAATGAGTGCTGAGAGGCTTCAGGGCCCACCACAGGGACTCATGGATCACCCACTCTTTCACTTGTTCTAGCATCAGTACAAGACCAATCAGAACAAACCAAAAGCTCCTTCGTGGCATTCTACTTCATACCAATCACCTGTGGTATGTATCCATGGACCCCACAGACCAGGGACAGTCAACAAAAACAAGCCATGCAGAGGCCTGCTAGGTTGACCAACCAAGGTATGAGGTAGAATAGGCACAAGAAGTAAAGGGTGGATGTTAGGAATGTTCATAGGAGCAAGTGGGCAGGGCTTGGCTTCCTGAAGGCCTGGCCTGGGATGGAGGTGTCACTGCTGGTGGGTGGGATATAGGGTTTTAAAAGTGCATTTACAGGACTAGATACTGAGGCCTGGGCCGGGGTGCAGGGCACTGCTCCTAGCAGGCTTTGGGAGTTGGAGACCTGTCAGGGGCACTGGGTGCAGGGAGGCCAGGTATATCTGACCCAGGCCTAGGCTTTCCAGGGACCCTTTTGTATTTGACTAGAAGAGAAAGGGAAAGAGGGTGGTGGCCATGTTCTGAAATCATTAGGACAATTACTAGGAAAAAGACAAAAGCTCTTGGGTTTGGTAAACTGAGATCCATGAGTGTCCTGAGCTGGGGTTCCAGGGGGGCCAACTAGGAGGTAGGTGTGTCTTCTGGGGTGAAAGATAAGGCAGCATAGATCCACTTGGGAGGATGAATACAGTGAGATCTGCAGATAACCACTGACTCCTGGTGCCTGTGGTGGTCCCCAGTGGGACCTTAAGCTCCAAGTCTCCTCTCTGAACCTGGTCCTTCCTCAGCCCTAGGAGCATCTGTGTCCTGGGCCAGTAGAGTGGGACAGGCTTCTTTTAAGAACTGCAGGTGGGTAAGGTGGATGAGAGAGGCAGTGCTGAGAGCCTGAGCTGACCCCTTCTGAGTCCTGGACCAAGGTGCTAAGGAAATGAAGCTGGAAGCTCCTTGCCTCCACCTACTCCACAGCCCCAGGGCATCCCACCCTCTTTCCCTCCTTCCTGCAAGAGCACCCAGCAAGCGTGTCAGCCCCAGGATGTAGGGATGTAGCCAAAATACACTGACCTCCTTTTCTAGGAGGCAGCAGCGCCTGGGCCTCCCACCCAAGCAGGTGAGAAGCCGCCAACAATTTCCATCCCAAATTGATTTCAAATAAGCAAGAGTTATCACACACAATCATATAGGAATAATTTATCACTCGTTAATAAAAGAGCAATTACTTATTCACATTGTCCCTGCCTGAGCACACAGCAGACTATTGCAGAAATGCATTGGGGTCTCTCATAGAATAGGAAAATGCCTATTCACACCCAGCCAAGGTCAGGGCTAAGGCCCAGGAGCTACAGACCCTATTCCAATAAAAGGTGACCCCTGCTGGGTGACCCACAAACCTGGGGTGCAGATCTGTGAACAGGGAGGTGGTACCTTGTGACAGAGGGCAGGAGCAGGCAAAGATGAGGAAGGGTCCAGGGGTGAGAATTTGTCAGGATGTTAGGGGCTGGGCCAGGTGGACGTGGAGAGACATCAAGGCAAAACAAGGAGGAGTAGCAACAGAAAGCTTGAGCACAGATAGAATTTTAGGTCAGAAGCTGCCCCTGCAAGTGTCTGGATTGCAGAAGCCTCTGTTAACCAAAAGCCCAGTGTCCTCGGAGACCTGATGTGTCTTCTACCGCTCTTGACTGACTTGGAGGTCACAGAGCAGTGTGCAGGGCCCAGAGCCTGCACCAGATGCCAGGTACCCGAGGATGTTGTGTACAGGTGCTTTCTCCTCTTGCACATCAGAGACAACTGTTTCTAAATGATATTTGTCTCTACTTTCTGGAGGATGCACTTTCCTTTCTTTTTATTATCTCTAAAATTTCATGCATACTTTCTTTTTAAAACTATGACATTTTGGTCATCAATATCTTGCACAAGGTTAAAATCTTCACCCAGCTCTTGATCTCGAAAATTAGTTTGTTCAACTATGCCTGCAGTCCTCCCTGGAGGCAGCCACTATTAGCCCTATCTCCTGACTTTGTTAATGGTTACCTTTGCATTTCTGAGGCTCCTACTCTAGCCCCTCTCTTTCATGGTCTTTTGTTTTTCCCGGGGTTTATAGTTGACTTTGGTTTTGGGTGTTTTGTTTTGTTTTGTCGTCTCATCTCATAAGCTTATTCTTTCCCTTGTCAGAATTTGTAGTGAGTCTCTTATTTTCTTCCTGGAAAGATCTCAGGCCCTTGTCCTGCTACCCCATGAATTCCCTTAACCACCTTTAAGGTGGCATCCAACTTTCACGGGATGCACAGTTTCTTCTTTGGGTTTACTCTTGTTATGCTGAAGCACAACCCCAACTAAGGAAGGCATGGTGAAGAATCATTCTTTGAGTCCTCCCATGTCTGCAAGTTTGTTCTAGCTGGATTGGCTGGCTCCAGAATGCCATTTTGAAAATACTGTTCCCTCAGAGTTTTGAAGCTGTTACACTTTTGTTGTCCTCTGACATCCAGTTTGCTGTGGGGAAGTCTAATGCCACCTTGCATCTTTCGTGATCGACTTTTCCTCCTCCTGGAGCTTCAGGCCTGTCTTGACCCCCTGTGGTCTGAAATTGTATTATGAATGCACAGTGAAGGACTAGGTCCTCAGCTCTGGGAAATTTTCTGGAATTATTTCTTTGATTTTTTTTTTTTTTAATTCTCTGTCTTCTCAGTTTCGTCTTTATGGAACTACCCTAAAACAGATGTTTGACCTATATTTGTCTTCTGAATCTCATTCATTTTTTTCTTCCTTTTTATTTTTCTTTCTGAGAGATTTCCTTGACCTTGTTTTCCAACCCTTCTATTGATTTTTTTTTAATTTTAGCAATTCTATTTTTAATTTCCAGACATTCTTTCTTGCTCTCTGATGGCTCCTTGGTCATAGCACCCTGTTCTTGTTTTAAATCCCCTTCTGCCAGTAGGAGAATACTAATTAGATTTTCTTCTAATTTGGGGAAAGATGGGGCTTATCCCCTGGTAAGTTTCACACATCAGGCAGGAGTCATCCAGGGTACCACCAGATCCTAGTGATGGAGACCCCTTCTCTGAATGTTTCCATAGGGGTATAGCCCATCATCCTGCTCCCTGCCTTTCTGAGGGTATGTTATATATTGCTATCATCTCAGGAGGGGAATAAACACATGTCTCTAACATATCACAGTGTCTAATATGTTGGGTGGAAAGAGGAGGAGGACCACCAGTGTTGTATGAAAAGCAGCAGCAACTTAATGCTGAGTGAGGGTGGGGGTCTCTCAAGGTGAGGCAGGCTATGCTGGGCTCTAGACCTATCTGTCAGCCTCCTTTCTCTGCTGAGACTGAATTGGTGGAGGCAATTGGGGAGTGATTATAGGTGTGTTTGTAGTGCAACCTGGCCATCATTACTTCCTCCAACCTAGACACAGCTGGGCTCCTGCCTACCTACAGCAAGGCCAAGGTAAAACCAGAAGATTTCCTGTACTGGTCTTAGGTGCCAGGGCCCAGATTAGCTTCTAGGTAGGCAGGACACTGTTCAAAGAGGCCAGACCTGGATCAGGGCATGTCTGAGGTCCTGGAGAGGTGACTGCTAACCTATCATCATCCTCATATTGTTGGTTTGATGACAGATGGGACTGACAGCTTTTCCATCTAGTCTGCGAGGGAATGCAAAGGCTGCATCTGAATCCAGGGCTGAAGAACCATCCCAGGGCCCACCTTCAGCCAACTGGGGAAGGAGGCCTGGGGATGAGGTATTTTAGGGGGTCAGGAAGCCCAGAGTGACTGCCCCTTCCTGCTGTGTGGTCTCTGGTGTTGTAGTCGGCTCTGATCATAATGGAGGGGTACCCTAGAGCCTCAGTTATGTGCCTTATCCCCCTCTCTGATGCCCTGCTGGTGATCTTGTCATGCCTCAAGACCCTTGTTTGAGGTGATGATAGTCACCTCTTCACTGTGCTGTGGGAGAATGCACTATGAGATGTCATGAAATTTCCAGGAATAAGAAATATTTGTACATTGGACTGTCCCAAAGAAACCAGAGACCCCATCTCCCTCTTCCCTTCATTCCACCTTTCCCCTGCCCTGCCCTGCTACTGGGCCCTGTGTGAGTCTAGGGGTATGACAGTGTACTGATAGTGCCTCCTTAGGAAACATATGCTCATCCCAAAAGTCCCTGTATGACCCCCATGTCTCTGATGCTGGAATGGGATGTCCTTTGGCCAAGACACCTGCCCAGGGATGTCTGGTGTCTACATAGCATTGGCTTACCACTGACATGCCTTTAGGGTTCTCTGCCTTTGTGCGAGACTGGCTGAATTCCATGTGGGATACAGGTCTGCCCCAGGCTGCCCTCCATTCAAAGGCTTTGCATAGGATTGGTGTGATGATGGTGGTGGTGATGATGGTGATAATAGTGATGGTGATAGTGATGGTGATTGCTATAGTTTGGATTTTAAATGTCCCCCAAAGGCCCATGTGTTTAGGCTTGGTCTCTTGTCTGTGGCAGGACTGGAAAGTGTGGAGTTTTTAGAAGATGGAATCTATCTAGCTGAAAGAAGTTAGGTTTCTGCAGTCATGGGCTTGAAGAACATACTGCGACCCTGGCCCCTGTTTTTCTCTCTTTTTGCTTCCTGGCTCCCATGAGGTTAGCAGCTTCCTCTGCTCTGTCTTCCCACCATGATGTGCTGCCTCACCACAGGCCCACAGACAACAGGGCTAAGAGACCATGGACTGATACCTCTGAACCCATAAGCCAAAATAAACCTTCCCTCCTTGGAAGTTTATTATTTCACATATCTTATCATAGTGCTAGAAAGATGACTAACAGTGACAGTGATGATGATGATAAAGATAATGATGGTGGTAGTGGCAGTGATGATATCAATGACAAGAATAGAAGACAACTCAGCAGCCTACTTTCCCTTCATGATGCTGGACTCCATAAATGGCTGGGCCCAAGGCCACCAAAGGTGGTCCAGAACTGCCTGTTTGTAAAGAGGCACTGACCTGCACATGTATGCTTCTTCCAGGCCATGCCCAGCCCAAGGACTCAGCTTGGTGTCAGTAGGTCAGCAAGCCTCCTTGATGTGACTGGCCAGAACCCCTGGAGCATGGTATAGCAAGAGGCTACCCGACCCCAGCAGGATCCTGGGGGTGGTTGGATTGGCATGGAAAAGCCATGGCCCCAGAGGCCTCCCCCGTCAGCCAAACCACTGCCTTCTCAGAAACCACCTCCCTTAGATTTGTTTCCCCTGAAGTGCCATCATCCTTTTCTCCCATGTGAGGACTGTGTCACTTTGCACCTCCTCCCAGTGCCTATGGATGGCTGTCTTCTCCTTATAACGAGTTTTATTCTCTTTTTTGTTTGTTTGTTTGTTTGTTTTGTTTTGTTTGGGAACCCAGAGGTGCTTAACCACTGAGCCCATCCATTGCCTTTTTTACCTATTGATTGATTTTAATTTTGAGACAGGGTCTCACTAAGTTGCTGAAGGCCTCGCTAAGTTGCTGGGCTTGAACTGGCCATCCTTCTGCCTTAGCCTCCCAAGTCGCTGGGATGACAGTTGTGCGCCACCTCACCCAGCTCTTTGTATTTTTTATGCATGTTTGGTTACAAGTCTCCTGACAGCCTCTTCAGCAAAATAATTGTTTTTCTATGGACCTGGGCAGTATTTCAGAATCTAGTACTTCTTTCCTCACATCCTTCACCCGCAACACAGTGAGATGCTAACCTTACCCAGGTCTCCTGGGGTTGACCCTGCACCAAGTTAGATGCCTCTGGGCTTTGTACACCCAGTCAAGTGGCCTCAGCAAGATGGTGGTCCTCTCCGGCCCTTGCTTTCCTTTTCATTAGGTGAGAGGTTGAGTGGCTTCTACTGGGCCATTGTGAGTGTGAGGGTGGCAACACTCATATGTGGCAGGGGGTCAGTCACAAACCAAGTCAGCAGACTGTTTCTGTAAAGGGTATACCCTTTACACTAGATCACCCCAGTGCTGTAGGCCACATGGTAATGTGTCAGCTCAACTCTGCCAATGAGTTGTCTCAGACAATGCATGAACACATAGGTGTGGCTATATGCCAAAAACACATTATTTACAAAAGCAGCAGCCAATTCTTGGGCCCCTGAGTGAGTGCCCTCTTTGATGAGGCACCCTCATCAAAGGGTTTCCCTCTGGCACCCTGGACTGGTTCTCTGGCCTCACCACTAGGGTCTCACTGGGAGTTACTCCAATGGGAGCCCTACCTGTCCTGGCCAGGCACACTCACCAGCCTTCACAGGGCTTCACAGGGCTTTGTGTGCTGTCAGTGAGCCATGTGCTGCTCTCTCCCCCAGGTCAGATTCAAAGGCCTCTGGGAAGCAGGAGCAGCCCCTGGTCAGGAGGATGTGCCAGACCAGGGCTATACTTAGATGGCTTCAGTGGCAGCCTATCTGACTCTTCTCCTCCTCACAAGAGGCTGAGAGGCAGGATGCGCTGATCCCAGAGGGTGGCCTCAAGACTTGCATGTAATTTTTTGTAGCAGAATGAATTCTGCCTGGGCACAGGCCATCCACCTGCTAGCTGGTCATGTTTTACAAGTCCTGTGGGCTCAAGAACATGTGAGGAGGTGCCCACCCACTTCCTCCCACTGCAGTGAGAGTAGACCCTCTACCAGCTCCCCAGATCTGCATGGCCCCAACATAGCAGCAGCCCAAGGCCTAAGTATCTCTTGTGTGTTCCCAGTATGTTCTTCTATTTTGTGTCCTAATTATGCTAACAATGCATTCCTATTGTGTGCACCCTCAGCATTCCTTCCCATTGTTTGCCCCACCCCATGCACTCTTATTGTCTGATATTGTGCCTTTGAGTCTGTGTTCCTATTTCAGTACACCTAGTATGCACCTGGGTACTTCAGGCAGCCCTGTTGGAGGCTGACACTCTAAGCTTCACAGACAATGGTCAGCTTGGTGTCTGCAGAAGATCCAGGGTCAGGGGCTCAGGTCAGCGTGCTAGACCTAGGTGCGAGTGGGCTGGGGCTCAGATCAGGATGCTAGACGTGGGAGTGGGTGTGGGGCACAAGGGAGGGCAAAACCCAGCACTGTGGACCTTGCCAAGCTGGGCATCCTGGGAAGGGGCAGGGTGGGCAGATGGGTATAGGAGCAAGTACACAGCAGTGCTATAGCCCAGGCCATGGCACAGTAGTTCCCATTTTTAAGACCCCGCCCCCAAGGGTAGGGGCTTATGGGCTACTGGTTGGTTCCTTATTAGTTCTCCTGAGGACTTCTCAGGACAGGATCCTAGGCTGGTTGCTGGACTGAATTAGCCACAGGACCATAGTGAGCTATCTTGGAAACAGAATCCTCCAGGCAATTAGGTAGCTGGTATTTTTTGTCACCTGCTAAAGGAGGCACAGGAGTTACCACCACCTTTTGAGTGGCACCTTTTGAGGAGAAGACATGACCGAGTCCTTGGAATTGGAGCAACCTGAATTGTCTGTGCCCCAGGGTAGTGTGGGGCTTCAGAGAGAGCCTCCAGGTACTTGGCATTGTGGGGCCCAAGTGCAAGACTCACAGGATGGGGCCAGAAAGGTGGGCATCAGATGTTTGAGGACCAGGTGAGGTTCTAGAGCCCTTGGGTGGGCAGCCCAGCCTTAAACAAGAATGAATCCCTGCTGGGGATATAGCTCAGTTGGTAGAGTGCCTGCCTTGCAAGCACAGGGCCCTGGGTTCAATCCCCAGCACTGCAAAGAAAAAAAAAAAAAGAATGAATTCCTGAGGTCTGGATGCTGGATTGAGAATCCTGTATACCAGAGGACCTGCCTGGGCCCTCATGCTGACAGTGGGCTCCTGGGGTTCTCCCCAACATCCTCATACTCTCTGAGGCTGACTCAGGCTGTGTGTTCCCCAACCCCCACGTGTGGCACCTGCTATAATAGGTGTTCTTCCATCTACAGCACTTAGCACAGAACCTGAGGCATGGACCTCCTGACACATTGTTGAGGGAAGCAGGGAGGAGTGAGTGAGTGGATGGCCCTTCTTGCAGTGTTGCTCCTTCAGAAAGGAACCCTCAAACCAGGGCCCTCCCTGACAGCCTCCATGTCCTTAGCTTGAAAAGGGCTCAAGGTAGACACTAAGGGTGCTGTGTTGGCTGAAAACTTTCTTAGGTGGGGAGAGGAGTGGAACTTGGGTTGGGGGGATGATGGTCTTTCAGTGTCCCTGTTGCCATGGAATTGGGATAGGAATCCTACTAACCCATGGGAAGTGGCTTCCCCCTAACCAGCAAACCTCATTTTCTTCATCTATAAAATGGGTCAATAAATTTGACCCTTAGAGGCCCAGCCCAAGGCCTGGGTCTAAAGGCACCCTATTATCTCAGGTAAACCCAGCATCACAAAGCAGACAAGCTGGGCAGGAGCAAGACCTATCGTCAGAAGAGCAGAGGGAATACCCAGCACAGTCAGATTGGTCCCAACAGTTCTGTCTTAGTCATAGTAGGATTGCAGTCAGGTCTCTGCCCAAGCTAGTCCTCAGTTTTCCCACTGCACACTGGACCTGAAGCCCCTCAACCTGTGTCAAGTGCTTTCCTGTCGTGGTTACTGACTTTACCCATCATTGACCTGACCTGTAAGCCCCATCCCTGCAGCCAAGATCAATAATGAACAGGGCCTCCAGGAGCCCTGGACAGGGCAGTAGCAGCTGAGAGCCACACCCCTAGGAGACACAGGGTGATCCGACCCTCTAGAGCTGCTACTACCCTCCTATCCCTAGCACTTAGGGTCTGGAAAGGGCACAGGAAGCACCATAGGAATTGGAGCTGCCCCTTCACGTGTCTGTGGGCCTGAGGACAGGTGGAGGGTGGGTAGCATATGTGAGAAGTAAGTGAGGATGAGGGGGACAGATGGCCAGTAGGGGGTGGTGAGTCAGTGATAGGGGGCTGGCAGGAGTGGGGAGCAGGCACAGTGAGGGGTGCCCTGACCCTTTCCAGTGTGGGGATGACACTGGCCCCTCCACCCCCGTCCAGAGCTATTTCTAGTCTCAGTGTGCTGAGCTGTTCTGCCTTGTAACTGTGGTCTGTGACGTGACCACTTCACAGGGACATTGTTGGTATCTGTCGGATCTGTGAATTCTGAGCTGACCAATGTCCCAGCTCCTCTGCAGCCTTCTGACCCTGGCCTCTAGGATAGGAGACAGCAGCTGAGGACCTCCATTAAACTGTCCCCTTCCAGCCACTGATGGCACAAGAGAGAATCATGTACTCCCAGTACCTGTCCAACAGGCTTGTATCCTGGCCCCCAACATCCTCGCAGCCATTTTTCCTGCCCAGGCCACACAGTGGCCAAGTTTAGTGTGTGGGTTGGACTCTCTTTGAGGTCACCTTCAGGTAGCATTGTGGCTCCTGCCTTTCCCTTCTCTTCCCACTGAATGGTCTTGCACTAGGAACAGGGCAGGGCTTAACCATTCACTGCCTCAGTTTCCTAATCCGAAAACAGGCTGGTAATATTGGTAAGAAAACTGATTCTTATGTAGTGCCATCTCAAGCCTTTTTATACCAGCTGATCAGATCTCCCAACAATTCTATAGAGTGTTTTTCTGGGGGTAGGTATGAAGACACTAGGACACTGAGCTGATGGTCAGTGCTCTGGGCTTGTAAGGCTGTCAGCCCTGAACTGTCTCTTGGCCTTGTCAGGTCGGGTCAGAGGTGTCCCCATGGAACCTCAGCCCAGGCTAGGGGGAGGCACAGAGTAGGGGGTGCCTGAAATAGAGGGGCCTAGGGGAAGACACCAAAGATGTCAATCCCACCTCAGCTCTGTGGGCTGCTAAGGTGAGCTGCTGACCTCAGCAACAGCCTGCCGGCTGGCTCCTGTGCTCCTGCGGTTGCTGGGTGAGTCCCCAGAAACCTCCCTCCCTTCTCCCTCCTTCCCTCAGCACATCCTTCTATCCCCCTTGCCCCCTCTCCTCTGCCCCTGCCTTCCTCTTCCTGGCTCCTCCCATCTCCTGCCCGTCTGACTGTCTTCTCTTTCCCCTCCTCCTTCTCTTTCCCCCCTTCCATCCTTCTTCCCCTTCTGCACTCTCCTCCCTCTTCTCCCTTTCTTCTCTCCTCCTCCCCTCTCTTGTCCTCTCCTCTCTTCTCTTCTCCTCCCCTCTCTCTCCCTCCTCCTTCCCTCCACCCTCCCTCCTGCAGTGAATGTGAACCTGGGCTTTTTGCTCATAAGACCTGATGGTGCAGGATGAATAGTATGTAGCTCAGTAGTTATATCCTGTTCCATCTGGCTGCACTGGGGGGGACCCTGGACTGGAATCCAGTCACTGTCCTTCCTGGGAAATTTCAGAACCTTCTGGAGATGGCAGCTAGCCCTTTCCCAATCATGACCCTCTTACCAGCATGGCTTCTGAGCCAGACCTGGGCTGCAGCAGGAGCCCCTGGCCATGACCCAGCCCCACCACCACAGGGGCCATTCAGGAGGATGACCTAGAGGAGACCCCCACCTGGCAGGTCTGACAAGAATTGACTTGGGAATGACAAGAAAGGCACTAGTTTGTGCACAGGCTCAGGGGGCCACAGGGCCGGCCTGGCCTTGGGGTGGCTGCAGGGGTCCGAAGGGCAATCCATATGGTTTGTAGGTGTGAGAACTGGGGCCCTGCAGGGCTGTTTTCTCCCTAGGTGTGCCTGGAGTCACACTCACACTGGATGATTACTGAGAATTGGGACCTGAATGAGATGGTGAGAATGGCAGGGGTGGCCAGGCTTGTCTCCAGGAAGAGGGCAGAATCTCCTGGGAGAATTAGTGGGCAGGTTGGGGAGAGAAATAGAAGAGGTGGGCAAGGAGGGGACCAGCTCTGGAGGTCAGGGGCCCTGTAGTTCAGAAGGCGACAGAGGCCAGGGGGATGGGCCAGTGAGGCTTTTGGGGAATAGGGAGGGGTTGCCTTCCAAGGTGGAGGGCAGGAAGAGGTCAGATGGGGCAACCCTGGTGTAGGGTCAGGGGACACCCTCCCCACTGCCTGGCTGGGTCTTCTGTATTCCCCGGGCCCCCACTGTGAATACGAACCAACGCTGCAAAGTTGGGTTTGATTATCTCATATAAAGATGCCCCCTCATGCTTGCTCAGCGGAGGGGTTGCTATGGAGACCAGCGGGCAGGCCCCAAGGGGGGCCAGGCTGGAGCCAATTACTGTGGCTGCCGCAGAAGAGAGCCCACCCCGGCCGCTGTGCTGACAGCAGGGCCAGTGTGGAGGGCTGACTCTCAGAAGTTGGTTTCCAAAAAGCAGTTGTCTCGGCAGGAATGGAGCCTTGTCTTTGTGCCCGATACCTGCTGCTGGCAGGGCTGAGTGCCACGTGGCTGCCTCCCAGTTGCCTGCCTCCCCTGTGTGGCTCAGTCCTGGAGTCAACATGGGCATCTATACCAGTGAGCTTGCAGATCACACCTCAGGTCTTGGGGGCCACAGGACATGGTGCAGTGGTACCTAGTTCAGTCATGATGTGAGGGACATGGTCACCATGTACAGTAGGTGGCACAGAGAAGTTGGCAGTATGGCACAGAGAGGTTGGTGGCATGACCCGGTCTCAGGGAGGCCTAGTCAACAGCATGGCACAGTTGGTGATGTGCACAGTCTGTGGCTTGACTGGTGATGTGGCCCAGTTATGGCAGTAAGCCTACCCAGTGAACTCTGAGGGCTCCACCCCAACCAGCCCCTGGTCTTCCTGAGTTCTTGGGCTAAGAAATACTGTTTAAGTAGCACAGTGCCTGCCTGTGACAGCAGGTGAGACACTGTGGGGAGTTTGCATGGCCAAGCTCCACTTTCCCAGGGAGGATGCATAAAAAGGAAGCAAGGGTGTCAGCAGTTTAAATAGAACATCAGGCCAAAATGCCTCCCCTGCATAGCCATCTTTGGAAGGTTACCCAGGGCTTGGGGGATCCTGGGCTTCTGACTCTGAACCCCCATCCTGGGACTGCCATCTCTCTGGCAACCAACAAATGGCCCCAAACCCAGCAAGGCAGAGGTCAGAGACCCCCTGGGAGGCTCACAGGACCTAGGAACATGTCTAGTGACTGTTATGCTTAACGTGATTTGCTGGGACTCTGGATTTAGAGCAATTATTGTTCTAGGCAGAAGAGGACCCCTTGTGGCAGGGAGCCCAGCATGGCATGGAAGGCCAAAGGATCATAGTCCTAATTGGTAGAAGGTGGACCATGGCTCTGTCCCTCCTCCCTCTCAGCTCCAACCCCAGCACTTAGCCGGCCTTCTGTCTGCAGAATCCTGCTCTTAGCTAGCTGCCAAGAAAGGTGTTAGCTGTCAACGCAGGTGTTAGCTGTCAACGAAGGTGTTAGCTGATAACTCAAGTGTTAGCTGATAAGCCATAACCCTCCCAAGGGGATTCACATTTTAATAGACTTCGCTCCTGAAGGAAAGGCAGGCTGAAAGAACCTTCAGCATTCAAGGGGGCAGGGAATCTAATGATGGAACGATAGGGCCCTGCTGTTGAGGCCAGGTCACCCCAGCCCCAGAAAAAGTCTACTGCTGGTATAGGGCCTTGTTGAATGCCCAGGAGTGACTGGCCCTGCAACAGAAAAGGGGGTGCAATACCATGAGCAGGGGGAGATTGCTGTTGGGAGATTGTCCCACTTGAGTGTGCACCTGGGTTGGAGGGTTGAGGTCATCTGGGACCATGCAGTGACTGGCTGGGAAGACATGAACTCCTCCCCTGGGAGGGGATCAAGCAGAGAATGAGGCCAGGGAAGGAGGCTGCAGGAGTTGTTCCAAGCCAAGTCAGGAAGTGCTTAAAAGGGAGGATGTGTGGAGGAGGGAGCAGCCTGCTGGGGGCAGGGTACTCTGGGGCAGGGACTGTACTTCCCCAACCCTGTCTTCCCTGCACCCAGGCCCTTGTTCCTGTGATAACAGAAGTGCTGGTTGGGGAACC
Source organism: Glaucomys volans (assembly GCA_020662805.1). Classification (NCBI taxonomy): domain Eukaryota; kingdom Metazoa; phylum Chordata; class Mammalia; order Rodentia; family Sciuridae; genus Glaucomys; species Glaucomys volans. Next base: position 101,896 of record JAJEJO010050771.1, on the reverse strand, counting down.
CACCCCATATACCACCTGGAACGCCTAGGGGCTGCAGTTTGCAGTTTTCTCATTAAATCACAGCTCCCCATTGTGACATGAGGGGTGCTCCCCAGACTCCCAGCTGCTAGGGTTTATCAAGAGCTTCAAGATTCTGGGCAGGGCATAGGGGTCTGAATATCAAGGTGCCCCCTTCTGTAGTCTGGGAGGAGGGTTGCTGCAGAAGCTACCCAAAGCTTAGCAAATCACAGACTAGGAATGAGTCTTAGCTTGCAGCTCCTCTGCTTGAACCCCACTTCCTAGTATCCATGAGCTCAGCCTCACTAGTCCTACAGTGTTTGCCAAGAGCTAGTCTCCCCCTCTCCCAGCATGGCCTGTAAGCTGTTAGGGGGCTGGGTAGGGCAGGCTGGGAATAATTCTGGGGGATGGAGACCAGGCCCAGGGGACCCTGTGTTCACTAGAGTCCCAAGAAGGTATATGCAGATGTAAGCAACAATCCTTCAAATAGGTGTTTGTTGGGTGACCTAGTAAGCTAACCTTGATGGGTGGTTGTGAGCATCCAGAAGGGTGCAATGGGGAATCTGTAGACATAGTTTCCCAGAGTGTGTGGCTCCGGGCACGAATTATAGCCAAGCATCATCTATGTGGTATGCAAAGCAAGGATTCCAAAATTTCCAAACCCTAGGCCACATCTCAGACCTGGCCCCAGCCCCTCCTAAGGCCCAGTCCCAAAGGCCACACTGGCTCTAACATGGCCTTCCACTCCTTTAGGGATCTCTTATCCCTAACCACCCTTTCTTCTACCCACAGGAAGCCGGCTGCTAGCATGGGTGCTGTGGCTACAGGCCTGGCAGGTGGCAGCACCATGCCCAGGTGCCTGTGTGTGCTACAATGAGCCCAAAGTAACAACAAGCTGCCCCCAGCAAGGCCTGCAGGCCGTGCCCACTGGCATCCCAGCCTCCAGCCAGCGCATCTTTCTGCATGGCAACCGCATCTCCCATGTTCCGGCTGCTGGTTTCCACGCCTGCCGCAATCTCACTATCCTGTGGCTACACTCCAATGCACTGGCCCGGATTGATGCCACCGCCTTTGCTGGCCTGACCCTCCTGGAGCAACTGGATCTCAGCGACAATGCACAACTTCATGCTGTGGACCCCGCCACATTCCAAGGCCTGGGCCGCCTGCACACACTGCACCTGGACCGCTGTGGCCTGCAGGAACTGGGTCCTGGCCTGTTCCGTGGCCTGGCCGCCTTGCAGTACCTCTACCTTCAAGACAACGGGCTGCAGGCACTGCCAGACGATGCCTTCCGTGACCTGGGCAACCTCACACACCTTTTCCTGCACGGTAACCGCATCCCCAGCGTGCCTGAGCGCGCCTTCCGTGGCCTGCACAGTCTTGACCGTCTCCTCCTACACCAGAATCGTGTGGCCCGTGTGCACCCACACGCCTTCCGTGACCTTGGCCGCCTCATGACACTCTACCTGTTTGCCAACAACCTCTCAATGCTGCCTGCAGAGGCCCTGGCACCTCTACGTGCTCTACAGTATTTGCGGCTCAACGACAATCCCTGGGTATGCGACTGCCGGGCACGCCCACTTTGGTCCTGGCTGCAGAAGTTCCGAGGTTCCTCATCTGAGGTACCCTGCAGTCTACCTGTGCGCCTGGCTGGTCGTGACCTCAAGCGTCTGACTACCAATGACCTAGAGGGCTGTGCCGTGGCAGCCAGACCCTTCCATCCCATCTGGACCAGCGGGGCCACTGATGAGGAGCTGCTGGGGCTGCCCAAATGCTGCCAGCCAGATGCTGCAGACAAGGCCTCGGTGCTAGAGTCCGGGAGGCCAGCCTCCGCTGGCAATGCACTCAAGGGGCGTGTGCCACCTGGTGACAGCCCACCAGGCAATGGCTCAGGTCCACGTCACATCAATGACTCTCCCTTTGGGACCCTGCCCAGCTCTGCAGAGCCCCCACTGACGGCACTGCGGCCAGATGGGTCTGAGTCTCCAGGGGTCCCCACCACTGGTCCTCGTCGGAGGCCAGGCTGTTCCCGCAAGAACCGTACCCGCAGTCAGTGCCGTCTAGGACAGGCAGGCAGTGGGGGCAGCGGGGCAAGCGACGCAGAAGGTTCAGGTGCCCTGCCGGCCCTGGCCTGCAGCCTTGTGCCCCTTGGCCTTGTGCTGGTGCTGTGGACAATGCTTGCACCCTGCTGACCAGCTACCAGACACCAGAGCCTCTCAGCAGCCAGGTGTGTGTACATAGGGGGTCTCCCACCATGCCGCCAGCCAGCGCCAGGGACAGGTCCCGTTGGGCAGGCCAGTCCTCCCTGACGGACACCTCCCCACCAGCCCACCCCCATCTCCACCCCATCATGTTTACAGGGTTTGGGGCAGCGTTTGTTCCAGAACGCAGTCTCCCGCCCGGATCGCGGTATATAGAGATATGCATTTTATTTTACTTGTGTAAAAATATCGGATGATGTGGAATAAAGAGCTCTTTTCTTAAACTGTGGCCTCTCAGTCTGACGTGCTGTGAGTGATGAGAGGCAGGGGTGGGACCAGGTGCAGCCCCTCCCTGGATACCATCACCAAGCCCCCTGAGAGGAAGTGGAGTCACCCAACTGAATGTACCAGGTATGACGTGGTATCCCTGCCACCCTCTGAGCTTGCTCCTGAGCCCAAACACCTACCCTGAGAGCTGGACTGCCAGAGCACATGCCAGGCCCATGGTTCTAGATGAGGCTTCTTTTGTGGGGACCTCTGCTGTGGTACCTTCTAACCAGGCTTTGGGTTGCCCCTAGGAGGAGGTAGAAGGTGAAAGATGAAGAACATGCTCCCTCTTCTGGGAGATGGGCAGGAATGGGGTGGCCCTGAAGGACAGTTGACAGGGTTAAGCCAGGCTCAGGGCCAGATAGGAGCTGTGTACGCCTTCCTACCGCTGCCCAAGATCACAGCCTGCTCCCATTACACCCCACCCATAGCCCAGAAGCAGTCCCTTGAGGATCTGCACGCTCTTGCACACATATGTGCACAACAAGACCAAACAGGAATCACATGTGCACACACATGCATGCATGCCAGTGCTTGAAAAAAGCACCCACAGCACAAGGATACACATGTGCACACTTTCCCAAGGCCTGGGCCAGGGAGGAGTCAGAAACAAAAGGGAAAGGGGCCATGTGGCCAAGACACTGTGCAGGGTGCTTACAGGGAAGGTCCCCTCCCCCACAGGGCAGGGACTGGAGAGGAGGAGGAGAAAAACTCAGTGATTTGGGGGAGGGAACAGTTGAGGGGAATGTTGCTGGTGGTGCCAGATGGCCGTGGGGGCGGCTGGGGCTCCAGAAGCCCAGGGGAGGAGGAGAGGGTGGGGGAATGTGCTCAGCAACCAAAAAGCCCCTAGCTCTCCCTTCAGCTCCTCAGTGCCGCCACCCAAGGTGGGGGCTCAGGACAGATTTAGGTTGCTGTGGTTCTGTGTGGCCTTACCCTTCTTAGCAGGTTATGCCCGCTGGCACTGCCCACTCTGCATAGTTGCCCACACTTGGGCATGCAGTTTCTCCTCCATACAGTGGACACCAGCACAACTGAGTTACAGGACCTGGAAACCTTGCTTACCCAAGTCTGGGGATGGGGCAGCTCAAGTAGGTGAGAACACTATTTGCCCAAGACTCTGCCCCAGTCACTCTTAGCCCCAGGAGACCACATTCTCTTTCTTGAAAACCCTAGCAGAGACAGCTCTATGAACAGCCTGTTGTAGAGATGTTAGTGTCTTCACTGTGCCTATAAGCCCCACCATTAGTGTTCCCTTGCACCCTTGAAGTCTGCCAACCTACATATGATGGGCAGAGGGAGCACGGACAGGGATTTCTCAATCTGGTTTTCTCCCAAGTGGCCCCTGCCTCATCCTAGAACAAAGCCAAACTGCTAGGACTGAGGAGGGGCAGGACTCTGCATGGGGGACAGGGGCTCCTGCATGTGGGTCAGGATCTGGAAAATTCCCATTTGCAAAGAACCTTGAGGCCCACCTGAGCTAACCACGTGCAGTGGATGTTGATACCTTTAGTGACTTGAAAGACAGCAAATCCCATCTCTGTGTGTGTGGCTTGTGGGACAGGGATCTCACTACATATGCTGGGCCCACTCCTCACTGAGAGGCACCTGTCTAGCCTCAGGTTGCTTTCTGTGCCTGTCACCAACAACTGGCCTTCAGGTGAGGGCTGAGAGCTAACCCCCTATAGTGAATCAGGAGGCTGTAAGACTGAACACAAGGCTGTGACCAAGCTGACGGCCCCAGATCCCCTTCCTCCCTATGCCTACAGAGACCCTGGTCTGTCCCTCAGGTTCTGTACCCTTTTTCTCCCTTAAAGGAGAAATCTAGGGCATGTCAAGTTAGTAGGGACAATGGGCTGACAGGGCCTCCCTGGGGAGGTGACACAAAAGGTAAAGGTGAAGAAGCAAGACAGGGTTCCCAGGGGATGTGGGGTTCTGGTGAGATGAGGCTAGCCAGAATCTAATTTCCTGAGATGGTCCCTCTGGCAGATGCATGCATAGTGGAGGACTATGCCCTGGTAGGGATTGGGAGGTGGTCGACAATAGTCTGGCCAGTCCTAAAGAGAAGGGTGGGAGGATACAGAAGGCAGTAGATGTGTTTGGAGTTGGACTTTAACAGGATGGGGCGGAGGCGGCAGGCAGGCTCCCAGGCATCTGCCCTAAGCAGCCGGCACGGGGCTCCGGTCCCTGAGGTGGGGGTGCCAGGAGGAGCGGCCGCCTTGTTGAGGCCCAGGAGACATCTGGGCGGGGGTGTCGCGTGGGCTGTGCAGGCTGAGCTCAAGAGAGGGGCCTGGCTGGAGGACACATTTGGGAGTCGTGAGCGTTGGGTGATATTTACAGCCCAGGAAGAGATGAGATCACCGGCCGGTGATGACAAGGGGCCAGGAGGGGATGGGGTGCTGGGCTAGAACCTGGGGGCTCAGCTCTTGCCCACCCTAACCCCTCCTCATCCCCATCTGCCTAGCCCTGGACCAGCTGGTTTCCTAAGTCTGGTACTAGACTAAATGGGTGGGTCGTGGCCTGACGTTCAACCTTGTTCTCCAGGACCCTCAGACCTAAGCAGGAAACTAAAGCCGAGTGAAGCACTGTTGAGCATGTCAACCTCCCCTGGATACCCACTGCTGGTTTATCATGGATGCTCCGGGCCCTCATCCAAGGAAGCCAGGCCAGCCACAGAACTCCCTGTGGACAGACTCCTTCACAGTTCACAGGCTCATTCTTTCGTCCCAGGCCCTGCAAGTCCATGCCACCAACCACAATCAGTAGAGGTTGACATCCGGAGCTGAGTTTATAGTAGCTGCAGCCACTGGGGGTAAATAAGCCAAGAGCAAACAGCCCTCAAGATATTGGGCTCAGAGCAGGGCTGCTCCGGAAGGTCAATCTCAGGCAGCCATGACCTCCATCTCTGGAGCCTTGGGAGGGCAGTGAGGCCCCACTGCAGGCCCTCTGGAGACTAAGGTATCCCTGCAGCTGCCTAGGGGCTGCATAGCTAGCCTCAGACAGGAGCACCTGCCCCCTGTTTATCTGTCTGCCCTGGGCTTTGCATAGTAATTGGGAGAATTATATTTTAATCCTTAAATTAGTTCTGAAATAATAGAAGCAGCAGAATGTTCAACAGCTGATGATCAACTAATGTCCAGAGAGACCAAGAACATGCCAGAAACATGTTTGGAGGGAAATGAGAGCTTATTTGTTAGATGAGCTGAGGTCCAGGGGCTGGCCACTGCAGCAGAAGGGTAAGGCCTACTTCTCGTAACAGGGAGACACATGTCTCAGTCATACGCTTCAGTTCTCAGCCTCACAACATGGGGCAGGGCCTCACATTCAAGTCCTCATAGAAACACACTGCTGATGTCCCTAGTGTGCAAACGAGGAAATAGGACCAGAGAAGTGATCACATGAAGTGACATGCCCAGGCAAGATTGGGCATGAGACAACATTTGTTCAGATGCCTAGCTATGAACCAAGGCTCTGATTTAAAGCATTACATGGCTTCTTCACCCTGATACCCAAGGATGTCATAGGATTCTGAGTGTCAATCTCCCCCCCGGGATTGCTGCTTGGGAGAGGAGACACACTCTAGGTTATGGTGAACACACAACTATGGTAATTCTCTGTCTGGCCAGGTGGCCTCCAGGCCATTTCCAGCTACAGGGGGAAGCTCAGTCTTCAACTCAACTTCTCAGCCCTCTGCCGACCAGCTGCATGCCCCAGGTCCTTACTTGGTCCTGCTCACCTTGCTCCTAATTTGCTCTCTCCCCATCATGTGCCATGATGAGGCTGCCCTATACCCCTGGGCCCTTATCAGACAGGCCTGGATCCCATGCATATCACAGTCTGGGGACTTGACAGATTTCACAACACAAGGCCCAAGTGGTCCCAGGAAAACAGGTGATAAGTGTCCCTGAGAGATGGAGCATGAAGACCCCACTGCTTGGAGGCCATGGAGATGGGAGGTGATGAAGGTGGGCATGGTGGTCCCTAGAGCTGTGCTTTTGTTGGGAGGTTGTGTGTAGTGGAACCTGGTGTTGCTGAGGCTCCCCCAAAGCACCAACTCTTGGTCTGGAGGCTGAAAATGGCTCTGCTGGCTGAGGCCTACTCAGAGTTAGGGTCTAGTGCTAACATCTACTTCTGGGGGCGCAGGGAACCTGCCAGAGCACATCTCTCTATAGCCCTTCACAGGTAGTTTGTCCCCCAACCCACCTCTGTGCTGCAATGCCTAGGTCCTACCCTTGGTTTTCCTGGCTGTTGTGGGGAATGAGTAAACCCTCATGGAAGCAATCCCTGCTCTCGGGTGGCACTGGACTATCAGAGCGCTGTGATGGCTAACGTCCCCAGCGAAGATCAGATAGGGCCCTTCTGCCATATTGTCCCTCCCTTTGGCCATCCTCCCACACAGCAACATGTCTTCTTAGCCCTCAGATCAGAGTACCAAGCTCACACCTGGATTTCCAGCCCCAAGCAGGCCAAGGGAGTCCCTCAAGACTATGTAACAAATGGTGGAACCAGATTGGGCTGGGCCTGGCTAACCAAGCACACCTCATTCCCTGTAGGGCCACTGGCGCTGGCTATGACAGCCTGATGTTCTGAGCATTACACACACACATTTTCCTTGTCCTGGCAGCAGATTTATATGATGGTGGAAGGCAGGGAGCAGGCCTGTTGACCACAAGTGGCAAAGCAAGACTTGCAGCCAGCTGCTGTGGTGTCAGCAAACACCCAGCTCCATAAGGGTTCTGCCCTCTTGATCAGTGCTCTGGTTGGATTTGATGGAGAGGGAGCAGGGAGGTGCAGGACCCATTCATCCAGATATCCAACCATTTCCCCATGCATTTACTAAGTACCTACTGTGTGCTGAGTAGAATTCATAGACCTCTTCCTGGGGGCAGGCAGGGGCACTCCTGGAGCCATCAGCATCGCTCCCTGGGCCACTTGGGCAAGCATAGGCCTGGGCTGCTGACCAGCCATGTGGGCATGGGGATGACAAGTTCATATTGCAAGATCTGGCATGTGGAGTCTACACAGATGGATGTGTAAGGGAAGAGCAGCATTGTTCACTCACATGGCCCAGCCTTAGTTCCCCTAGACAAAGGGAGATGGCAAAGAACAGCCCCTTCAACCGACACTGCATGGTGCTGGCCAACACCTAGCCTCTCCAGAGCTGCTCCTGCCTGTGCTGAGGGCTAATTAAACCCACCGCCAACCAGCCCCGACAAACACTGGGGAACAGGAGGCCTCCGATTTGTCTTCACAAAGGGCTGTGCAGAGATTTATGGGCAATAAAGAAACATCCATCTCAGGGCAGGCAGAGGAGCGGCAGCTTGGCCGGCGGGGCGGGGGCAGCCCTCTCCCAACACAGGAGCGCTAAAGCCGCATTAATGATGCCGCCAAGCCTTGCAGGGGCTGCTCACCAAGGAAGGAGAAAAATAAATGTGAACAATTAGGGAATAATGAAGACCTTGCAGGGAAAACACCTTAATACACATGGCAGCCAGTGAGGCTAGCCTAAGAGTCTCTGGACACCAAGCCGATGACCTAGGGTGTGGGGCAACCTGTGGGGAGGTGCAGAGGCACAGCCTGATGCAGCTGCCAAGCAATTATTTTTGAAAAATGATGGAGCAGAGAAAGTGGAGGTGGGGACAGGGGCCTGCAGCCTCCAGGAGTGCCCAAAGCTTCTGGGAGGCAGTCACTATAACCAGTGGTGGGAGTAAAATGGTCCCAACCTCAGCAGCAGGAGCTGGGGAGGGACACCCCAGCCTCAGACACCCTCACTGAGACCCCTTTGCTAGACCTGCCCCCTTGAAGCTCTTTCCTGCTGGTCCTCCCTGGCTCCTAGTCCCACTTCTCCACCCTGGGGTCCAGCAGGCCTGCCAGGCCGGTCACAGCTGAGCTCTCCATCTACTTCCTCTGACTAGAATGTATAAGTTAATGGCCTATCAATCTGACCCTTTGTGTCTGCCCATCTGTCCACCCGCCACACACTCCATTCAGTAGAGGTCCTACTCTTCCCTTCGACAAACCCTTTTCTGGTGGGGTCCAGGGGAGGCATGGCCTTACCACTTTCTTATCCACAGTCATAACCATTCAGGGCTCTGCCCTTCCCCACCTCCATCCAAGGACTCCACCAGTCCCTGCAGAGGGACAAATTGAAGCATCTAAGTCTGACATGAATAAGGACCCCTAGGCCAGGAGAATCACACTATGGCTCCCAGTCCTGCCACACTTGAAGAAGCCTTTGGTATTAACTCCTGGGTCTCTCCTGGTCCCACTGCTGTTTCTGTTCTGTTCAGGGGCCCAGGCTAGGGACTCAGAGGGTGTTGGCCCTACCTGCTTGCCTGTAGAGGGCCCCATGAGATGGGGGCATCATGCCTTAGGGATTGGGATTGAATAGGCAAGATTGTACCCCAAGCCCACTACCCACATTCAGATTAACCTGAGCACTAAGAGCGTGCAGATGTTGCCACCCTACAAGGTCTATTCTGTAAAGTCTGATCTCAATAAACAACCACACAGAAGAAGCGATATCTTACACTCCAAAAGTAAGAAATACTTGCCCTTGTGAGGGAACACCTGGCACCCTTTTTCCCCACAGCAGCCTTAGGCAGGCACTTGGGAATCAGTGCTAACCCTGCCCTGAACCCTCACCACTGAGAGACTGAACAATGGGGCCCTCACCCACCTATTCCCCTCACCACGGACATGAGGCATTTCTGGGTCAGTCAGAGGGCCAAAGTGGCTCCACAGAGTGGAAAAGACAGCCCAGGAGGCTACAAGGACAGTCATTTTGGAACCACTAGCTGAGACAGCCTGGAGAAAGATCTTGTCCCTTCAGTCGCTGCACCTTGACCGACAAAAGTCCCCCCACCTCAGAACTGGTGAAGAGTGAGGATCCCCCAGTCCATCCAACTTTCATGGTGATCTGATATCAGTACCTAAACCCTGTGAGAGCCAGTCCTGGTGCCCAAGGTTTGCTGGGCCAAGAGGTGGCATATAAGACAGAGTCCCCATGTCCTTGCCAGTGTTATAGGTGCCCCAAGAGGAAAGGCACAGAATTCCACACCTGGGCTTCTCCCCTCCAATGAGTCCTACACACTTTGGGGCCACCACCACCTGAAAATTAGCCCTGATTACACTCCACTTGGTCCTGTGGCCCACTGAAGCTCTAATTATGTTAGGTATGGATTAGACACCACTCCCCAAACACCTGGGGTGATCCCATCCAAGTTCGGTCAGGTGGCTCCATCTCCTGGGTATGACAGGTGAGTGTCAAGCATGTGCTTGACCTGGCCGTGATCACAAAAAAGACCACCAACAGCTTCTGGAAAGGCTCCCTCAGTCTAGAGAGGAGACAGAGCAACTGTGATGTTGGAAGAGCATCTACATCCTAAGACCACAGGACCAGCCAGAACCAGAGTGATTAAATGGTTCAACTGAGGGGCAGCCTCCATCAGCCTGAGCCTACTCCTCCCTGGGACATCCTAGAAGTCTACCATGTTGTCTATTGTGTCATTTGGGCTGCCTGTCTCCTGTGACCTCTGAGGGCTGGGCTCCACTGTCCCCAGTGTGGGTATGAGGAGGGAAGTGGGACTTAGAAAAGTGTAGACAGGCCACAGGGTCAGGAACCAAAGTACCCAGGCACCAGTAACCTTTCACCTTCTACTCCAAATGACTCCCAAGAGCCTCTACCTTCAGAGAAGGCCTAAAAATATCTCAGCTCCATGGACACCCAGGCTGTGGTGGCCAATGTCCTCTCCTGTTCTGAATGCTCAGCTGCACACCCTCACAAGCTGCTCCATTCCTTAGGATCCATGAAAAGAAGAATTCATCCCATCCCTCCACTTGGCTAGTCAAGAAGTCTGGCAAAGGCTGCCTCCAGAAAGAAGAGCTTTGCAGGGGCCCTGAGGCAGGAGAGTAAGAAGTTCTCCCCAGTGGTGGAGGGACCCCACTATTCACCCTGAGTGCAATGGCCCCTTGGTGGAGTTGGGACAGTCCTGGGATCTGACCCCAGGGTGCAATACTGAGCCAGATCAGTGGGCAGGGTAGGAGTGATCCTGGATGCCTGTAGAAGGATGGGACTTCGGGGTTTGCCCTACTTGCCTCTGAGGTACCAGATCTCCTTGCTCGGCAGCTGCTGCCACAGCATCACAGTGCCTTCCCTGCTCCCAGCTGGCCTCCAGCTCACCATATATCAAACTGTAGGCAGAGCAGGAGCTCAACAATGCAGGATTTGACTTGCAAAATCAGTGAGAAACACAGCAGCTAAAAGGATGGGCTCACAGTGAGCTGACATTCAGGTGCATGAGTTGAGGGCAGGCATGAGTTGGAGTAGAGGAGGCAAGGCCCAGGAGACCTAGAGCTGTCACACTAGCCCTTGCCCTCTTGGACTTAGAGGACACACAGTATTGTGAGACAGCTATCCCAAAATGGAGGATGCAGGGGACAGTGTCCTCCACCTCCTAGAACCAGGGCCTTAGGTAGACAAAGCCATGGTAGTCAGTAAGTGGCATTCCCACCCTTCCCTGAGCCCTCGTGTGGAGGGGGTTGTATGGGGGACTTGCCTGACCCTTTTCCTCACACACGATTTTGTCTCTCCTACCCTCTTGCTCCAGCTGAAACCATTGCTGCTATGGCTTCAAATGTAGGTGGTCTGTAGTACCAAGGAGAGGAAGGGTTGGGAATGTAACTCAGTGTTAGAGTGTTGGCCTAGCATATGAAAGGCCTTGGGTTCAATCCCTAGCACCCCAAAACAAACAAAAAAACTGTACTGAGAAGGACTCACCACCCCCACTCAGTCCCTCATCTCCCTAAGGCTGTCCAGTGCCCAGCCTACAGGGAATTTGAGGGTTGACAGAGGACAGTAATTGAGCATTCTCAGCAAGAGCTAAGCTGGGTTCTGGAGTGGGGTGACCCAAGAATGACATGTAAGGAAAAGATGCTGCATTGGGGGTAAGGTGGGATGCATTCATGGAACAGTCCATAGCCGCAAGATAAGGGTAGAGGATGAAATCCCTCCCTAAGCTGGGCCCAGTGAAGATAAGATGGGCTTTCTCCATGTAGGACCTCCTTAGTGGGCCCTCCAATTCATGAGTTCTGTGTTCACTGGCCCAGGCCTGAGGGAGAGTGATGAAAGTAGGAAGGAGAGGGTATGGCTAGGAACTCACTGAGTACTGGCATCTTGGTGACCCCTTCAACTTTCATTGTTTCCATGACCCCTGCCAGTCATACCTGGGAGTGCACCCTGTCCTTGGTGCCTGCCAGGGAGGCACTTGAAGACCTAGACCAGGGTATAGTCCAAGATGGATGTGGTAGGATGTGGCAGGAAATTCCCCAGTTGTGGCTCTGTCATATGCACTGAGAACACCTTAATAAGGAAAGGCCTGGCACCCAAGGGAGGCTAGTACCCACTAGGGGCTTTCCCAGAGAGTTGCCACTGGCTAAGTGAGTTGAAGGTATCTCTGACTTCCATCCTCAACTATCTACAACAGATGCTCAGGAATTGGCCTTTGTCCTGTCAACACAGCCCCTCTGCAGCTAGCTACAGGGCAGACAGGCCCAATCATTTATCTACCTGTTAGACCCTCATAAGGGCCCTTGGTAACCACATCCATCTCCTGCAGGATCCACTCTAGGCATGGTTCTAGTCCCATGCCTAACACAAGTCCTGGGAAAGCTGAACCCAGGAATGAGTGATGATCCCCAGGGAAGGGGATCAGGAAAATCCACAAGGTCCTATGGCCCAGCCCATTTCCACCAGATCCTGCATCCTGCTCCCTGGAATTCACACTCTAGACCCTTAGATCCCAGGGACCAGTCCAGGCAGGACAGGGTGGAGCCTAGGCTTGGATCGAGCACTACCTGGGACAGCAAGGTAAGTGGGTACCCCTCACCTCATCTCACTTTCCTGAATTTCCAAACAGTTCTAACTACCCTGAACTTGCAGAAAGGAGGAGCTTAGTCATTCAGGAAGACCTACCCTGAAGTTCCCCTCGAAACAGAGCAATAGCCCTCCTTCCAGTTCCTTGGGGTGAAAGTTATGGCTCCTCCCCTACATGATCTTCTGAAAAGAAAATAGCATGCCTCTATACTTGGCAATTGTGACTCAGGGGACCCCTGGCCTGGTAAAGGGTGTAATGTGCAGCATCCTAGTCCCAGCTCCCTGTGAGATAGACCCATGCCCCAGGCACATGGGTAAGTCCTGCTCTTTTCTGCCATGGATGTCTGGCACTCCAGAGCCAGCACCGAGCCCAGAACTGCACTGGGCTGCACAGAATTTGCACCCAACCCTCCATTGCTCCCTGAGACCCCAAAGGAGATGTGTCATTGGGGACTTCTGGTGGCCTCTGATGTCCTTGGGTGACTTTTCAGGGCAGGGTCCCTGCATGGTAGGTCCTGCACCCAGACACATTGGCTAAGGGGCCTGGCAGGCTTGGTACCTCCCCTGCCACCCAGATTATCACCACAGGGCTGTACAGTCCAACGGCTAAGGCTGGTGACGGGGGCTGCGTATGGCTTCCCCTGGCTGGCCAGTCCTGAGTGCTTGCTCTCTGTGTACTGGGCAGAGCCTGCCCTGCCCCCACACTTCCCCTCCTAATTGGGCCTTCTCCCTGACAGTGCCACACAGGCACCTTGTTACCTGTTCTGTTGACGTCGGCACTATCTGCTCGAGGCTGGCGGGAGTGGAAAGGCCAGTGCAGCCAAAATAGCTCCCAGCCTCCTGGAGCCCCACAGCAGAAGCAGAGAAGGGTGCAGATCCTGGGGTGGGATACACAAACTCACCTGCTCAAGGCCATGGTTTTGTTCCTCAGAAACTCAGGGAGCCCAGTTCCATGCCCAAAAGTATGAGGCTAAGCCAATGTGTGCCATTAGCATCAGGCAAGGACTAGACTAGGCAGCAAGACCCAAGGACAGCAAGATTTCAACTGCCTTGAAGGCAGTCATACAACCTCTGTTGAGAACCAGGCAAAACACAATGGCTGCCTCCAAAACCTACTCCTCCCAACTCCAACCGGCCCAATCCACAGATTCTCTAGGTTCTTGTTAAAAACTTGAGTCTAGGTCCCTTTGCTAGAGGATAGGTTGGCACATCTGTGGGATCTGAGGCTGATCCAGTGTCCTGGGTGACTCCTGTGTCGGGTACATTTAGGACACAGATCCCAAAGTGCTATTTCTCAAGTGGAGAGAACTCAGCAAAAACAACCAAGAGTAAGTGTGGTTTTGGTAACTGGAGAAACTACAAGTAAAGGATCAGATGGGAGGACAAGGCCTAGGAAGAAGATGAGGACTGTCAGGCTGGCCACCTGCTGCTGGAGGGCTTTAATTTCATAAATAACTGACCACAGACCTCAGTTATCCTTTTTGGTATGGGTGTGAATCACAGCAATGCTGGCAAGGACAGGAACCTTGAAGCTGAGATGTCAAATCCTCTGTGCTCCCCAAGAAACCGGGCTGCACTCACAGCCCAGCACTGGAGGTGGGGCCTGGGAAGGGACAAACCACACTCTATACATTGGGTCTTACACAGGCACATGTATGTGTGGTGTTCAGAGGGATGATTCAAGTACAGAACCACCATGTCAGCCAGCCCATCATTGCTTGGGGCAGAGATTTTCAGATTTGTTCTCTTGAGGTTTCCTCCACCTATGTCTCCCCATCTGGGGTCTTCCATTTGAGGGGCCTGATTCTCACCTGGTTACTCACGTATGGCCTTCTTCTTCGACATGCAACACACGTGGGAGCCCAGTCCAGAAACGATGAGCACAGGGACCCTCACCCTAGATGCAGCTCCTAGCTCAGTTCCATATGGGAATATTCCAGCTCCTGGACTTCAGCTCCTGCTGTGGGTACCAAGCTGCCTGAGAGTGGGTTTTCCCTGACATGCCAGCCCCAGAAAGGATCCTCATGCTAGCACTTATTGTCATCTCTAGATGCCTGGGAAGAAGCATTTATTGTCATCTCAGCACTGGGAAGATAAAGATGGGAAAAGGGCTCCCCTTTGCAGCCCTCTCATCTGTGAGGACTGGGATTGAGGAAGCAGAGACCCAAGCAGAGTATGGTGCTCAGGCCAGGAAGCCTGCCCTCAGGTTAGGTTGGGGTCTGCAGCCTGGACCTTCTCCTCCCTGGCACTGCTCAGCCTGAACTGTGAGGTCCCTATAGAGAACTCAGAGTTGGTGGGTGGGCTGGAGAGGCATGTTCCCAGAAGAATCCAGAAGCAGAGACTCCAGAACCCCAGTCCCACATTGAAGGCTCTCATGGCTCTTCATTGCTACATGATGTGTTACTTCCATTCACTTGTTAGAATTAGAAGGTGCTACAAATCCTTCTGGAGAATCTTAGCCCCAGCAGGAAGTCACTTCCTTGAGCTGTGAACTTTGGGAGAGAGGCTAGCTTGACCTGGAGGGTCCATCCACATTAGGGCTGAGTCGGAGATGGGGGAGGGTGGTTGCAAAGCCCTAGCCCTACAACACAATAAAAAACAGAAACAAAGCCCTTCCCTAGCATGGGACCCTTGCAAGGCTGTGGGTCAGCAGCATCCAGAAATGACGAGGCCCTGTTGGGGGACATCCAATGATATGGACAGGAAGTTTCCCAGTTGTGGTCATTGGAAACATTCCTCAGGTGACTTGGAGTCACAGAGAACAGCTGTTCCACAAAAGACCTAAAAGGCACACTGCTGTCCTCTTTTTGGTCCCTCCTGGGCTTTTTGTAGGCAGCTGTGCTCCAAGGCTTATGTGCACAAGGGAGGATATGAGGTCAGGTTGAGAACCCTCAGCCCCCTTGCATGGGCTCATCTTCTGCTTCCTTGTTCTGGGAGGCTTCTCAGCTTATCTTTGGTAAAGTTGGAACCTTAAGGCTGAAGGCCCTGGTTCTGTCACTGCCAAATCAATGCCCCCTAAGGGACCTTCCCTCCTCAAGACCCTATGACTGTTCAGGCCAGAATTTCAATGTGCTTTGGTGACGTGGGAAGAATTTGGCTTCTTGGACATGTTACCAGGAGTTGCACCTGGGAGTTCCCACAGGAAGTCTCTGAATAATGTCCTTGTGCTTATCAGGTTTCTCTGACCTTAAAGTGTCCCATAGGAATCCTTCGTGTGTTCCCAGCCTGATGGACACTCCCTGATCCTGTCCTACTGCAACTCTCTCCCCAGCCTCAAAATCTCCCTCTGGAGATTATGGATCTCTGAAGGTGCCTATGCCAAGGAGGAAAGGAGCTGTTCCAGCCAGCCACCCTAACCCCTATGAGGTCTTGCAATAGGCAAGTAGGAAGCTCCAGAAGGTTTTGAATCTCAGGGGTGTCCTGAAGTAGGGGGTACCTAGTCCTCTGCCCACATCCTCAGAGCCTTTGCATGCGTGAGCTTCAACACCAGCAGCCCCTCAATCTACATCCAGAAAGACCAGCTCAGAGATGCAGAGGGCAGCAGGAGAACCCTAAATTTTCATGTCCTGGACCTCAAAATACTCTGTTCCATCTCTGTCATTTTTCAAATTGAGCAAGTGTTTGTTGAGTGCCTCCTGAATATGGACCCTGCAGAGGGAGACAGTCCCATGCCCCTCACAGGACACAGGTAAGGAGACCTGGACAAGTACCAGGGCACTGTTCCCTTGGGGTTAGTACCCCATTCCTGGGCCTTTGCACTTGCTGGTTCCCCCTTTCTTCCCCTGGGCCTGTGCTCCCAGTCCACTTTCTCAGCAGGACTTCCTGACATCCCCCTGCATTCCACATACTCCAAGCAAAGATTCTCACCCCAGATCCCCTCCCCCTACAGTCACCATGAATCAGTCTCACAGGGCACCATTCTATCTTGAAAACTGTCCACTCTCTCAGAAAGGTGCTGGAGTCCCAGTGACCACTCATGAGAGAGGGTCATGGATGTGGCTGGGAAGACCATAGCTCAGCCCCAGTGGCCTACTCAGTCCATCTATCCCTGGCCAGAAATGGTCATTCCTCACTGGAAGGCAAGGAATGGCTAGATCTATCACCCCCAGGGCAGCTCCCACATGCTGACTATAAACAGCTGCTAGTTTCTTAGAAAACAAAATAAATGGTTTTAACAACACAACAGTTTTCTTCTCTGTACAGATGGGGGTTGTAGCCCCAGGAGCTCCAATGCCCTACTAGAGGACCCTAGACCTAGACCAGGCCCCAGACAGGTGTGAAAGACCACAGGCCTGGATCCCAGTCAGTCTGAGGACATTTGGTCAAATTTATCTTCCAGGGAGCGACAGATCCCACAAAGGCCTGAGCTGGAATACCTGAGACCTTCACAGGGTCCTGACCCAGGTCTGGAATACTTGAGTCCATCTTCACTAAGAGCATGAGTGTTGTGCCCCAGGGTCCCCCGTTTTCCCCTACTCCATTTTCACCCCATTCCACTGCTACTGGGCTGGGGGATGTGGGTGTCCTTCAGGGTATAGGCACATCCAGCAACTCTCAACCTCAGGGACCACACTATAGAGACCTATCATGTCCTGGCAGTTCCCAGAAACCACTTCGGTGTAAACATGGGGGTCTCAGAGACCCCTCCCTAGAGTCAAAGACTGATAGCCCCCCTTGGCTTTGGAGGTGAATTGGGTCCTTCTACCAAGGTCCAATTGTCACTGAAGTAGCCAACTCTGCCTGCCTGATGCCCCTGCTGTTCCCACCACAGACTCCACAGCATGTTCTGAGCACATGTCTTTAAGTATGCTGCATGTATGCACGTGTGTCTGTGACCTGGTCTTATGTTTGTGCAGTATGTCTGTGAGCAAACTGCCAATGTGTGCACACATGTGCATGTGTGTTTCTCTGTGTGCACATGTGTGGGGGCATGCTGCACCCATGAACATATGTATACACATGTGTATACATATATCTGCCTGCCATGCTATGGCTTCTGCCCTCCTGATTTCACATCCCCACCTTCTTTCCACATTAGCCCCTGGTCCTGGCTCCCCCTTGGTCCAATGTCTTCTCCTTCCCCACCCAGGGGTCCCCATGCCTCTCCTCAGCCCACCCAGTGCCAGTGAGGGAAATTAAGGAGCAGCATGTGTGCCTCTTCCAGCCCAGCGGTGTGACCAACAGCCAAAGTGCTTCTCTGGGGCTGCCACCACCACACTGCCTCTTAAGTGAAGTTACTCACATGCCTGACACACAGACCAAATTAAAAGATTATATCACATTCTCTCTATCTTAAAGGCCCTGGTATGGTGCTGGGGGCACCAGTTTCTTGTTCTGAGTAATGGGCAAAGCATCCTATCCTGGAACAGGAAGTAGAGCCTAAACTGGACAGCTGTCCACACTGTAGGGCAGGTCCAACTTGGGTGCCCCCAAGCCAAATAAGGATCCACCAACAGAAGCCATGGCATGACAGGGTCCACACAGCCCTTGCTCCAACTCCCACAGAAAAACATCACCGGACCTGTCCATGCTCTCAACTCGTGAGCGCAGCTGGCACAGCGGCCTCAGTGAAGACAGGAAATCCATACCAAGCTGAGGGATGCTTCCAGCGAGGTCAGACCTGCTGGCAGGGGAGCTAAGAGAGAGCCTGGGCATTGGGCCAGGCCACCTCCCCTCACCAGCTCACAAGCTAAAATCAGACCAACCACTTCCAGTCCTGCTCCCCACATTCCTTCCAAGTGAGCCACACTGGGCAATCACAGGCCAGGCCCCTCTGGACTCCTACACTTTGGAGACACCCAGCACAGGAACACTGGGCCCAGATGCTGGAGGGTACTGTAGCCAATCAGGATCAGCCCAAGGACAGTAGAAGTAAGGGCACGACTCCACAACCTTATGGACCCTGCATGGGGGGGTAGATCCTTTGCTGACCAAGACAGAGCAGCCTGCTAGAGATGGAGCCACCCTGCTTGGGCCCCTCCCTGGGGGCCTTTCCCTCTCCCCTACCTGCCCCAGGGGCTAGAAGGGCTTCAAAGGCCTCTGCTGGGGATCCCCTCTACTACTGCTGCCTGAGGGCATAGCTCATCTTCCACCCAGGGGATCGTTGCCCTGGATACCACCTGTGCCCCTGCCAACCTTCAGCTATCAGTTGCAGCTCAGAGAGGCGCCCTCCAGGCACTCCAGACCCCTTGCTCAGTCTGAGAATGACTGATAGGATCGGAACCCTCCCTTCTTAAGAGATCCACCTGCCAGAGTATACCTAGGGATGCACAAGAGTGTGAATGAATGAACGAATGAACGAGTGAGTGAATGATTGAATGAAAGAACAAATACCCTGAGCCTCCCCACATATTGGGATTGGCCCATGTTAGGCAGAACCAAAGTGCTCCATGATCCCTTAGATAGGAGTTCTTTTCACAGGCCCTGAACCCAGCTTTGTTTTGATTCCTGTGTTAGTGATGCAATGTGAGGCTCTCCTTTTGCACATGGTAGGCAAATTGCCCTTTGCATCCTGCTGGGGAAGTGGAGGAAGAGGAGGGTGGAAGGGCCTGTCACTGCTCTCCAAGTATCTCACAGATGCCCCTGGAAGGTTGGTCCTTCCTGGTGCGACATAGCCAAATGCGAGGTTCTGGCCTGTAGATTAGGCAGGAATGAGGTATTGTAGGTAGTCTCCCTCTCTCCCCCTGCCCAGAATCTAGGGACATCCAAAGGGACTCTGAGACATCCAATGACTTAGAACAAGAGCAGTATTATGTGAGCCTGAAATGCTCTTCTGCTGTATTAAGGCCCTTAGGTTTGGGACTGTTTTCTCCATGGGCATATCCCACTCATCCTATTACCTGACTAGATTTTCACTGGACACAAAAAATGAGGCCTTAAGCAGAATCTGAGGCTGCCAAGGAAGCATGGGTAGAAAAGCCCCCTCCTGACCACAGATTAGGGACAGGCAATCTCTGTAGACTTGAACCCCATGAAAGTGAACCCCAGAGAGGGGGTTAATTGAGGTAAGCCAAGAGCTCTGAAAGACAGAGCAAAGCCTTGGACCACGGGGTTACCATGAAGTTGGTCCCTCCCTTGGCAGATGTAGCCCCCTTTGTTCAGGTAGGCTGGTTCAGAGGCATGTTCATCCAGATGTTCCCTGGATTGAATAATTTTGGCAGAACCAAGTCACCAGACTTTGTTTCCATTTCTTTCCTCCAGGAGGCGGCTCTACCACCCCGCCCAGTCCTCAAGCCCCCTCCTCCCTGGGCCTGTCTGGGGGAAAAGGAGTGAACTTGTCATCAGTACCCACCTAGTGACCAGTGCCCAATAGTCACTCCTCCAAGCCAGTCCATCTCTTTGATCCCCTGCTGAGCCCCAAGTCCTAAAGCAGCCCCGACCTGGCCATGGGGTAGACCCAGCACCCACACTCATGAGGGTATTTGTAATGAGGGCCTTTTTACACCCATTTTTCTCAGGGGACACTGAGGCTCAGAGCCACCTACCCTGATTCCTGGGGGCTGCCACACAGAGACCCCTTTCCCCTATCTCTTCTACCACCTATCCTCTAGGCAGGCTTCCTGGGAGACCTGAGATCCACATGTGGAGGGAAAGAGGCCCACAGCCTGCAAAAGCGTGTTTTCATTAGTAGAAGATGAATAATTAATATTGTGACGCCTTTGAAAACTGTTTTGGCCTTTATTTTAAATATTTTTTCTATGTATAGATGCAACGCTTCCGTTAGGCACAAAATTTATTTTTTAATAAATATGGCAGTTATTTACTCAATTCAGAGTTCTTCCCAGGGCAAGTTGCTACAGAAGCAATGAGAAATTACCAGGGTAATGCCATAGGGCCCCAATGAGTGCCAGTCCAATCATTCATGCACACAGTGGAGGCAGAGGGCAGTGGGAAAGCTCTCTGACCTAGAGCTAGGTCAGAGCTGCAGCCCAATTGCATGGAGACTGAGAGGTACTGGGACCCCTGTCTACTTCCCCTGACCTCTCTCATCATAGGTCTCAGATGGGATGATTGTGGGAATCCAGGGCAAGGATAAGTTCCAGGCAAAAGCTAGGAGCTCCCCATAACAGGGACAACACAAGGTGGGAAGAAAGTAGCAGGGCCACCCATCCCCAAAGGGCAGGCTCAGCAGCTTGTGAGGTGCAAAGGCCACTGCCCCTCTGCCAGACCCCCAATTCATACTATCCACAAAGCCCATCTTCCTTCAGACCCAGAGCCTGCAACCTGAGCTAGGGGTCCAGATAATTCATGGACTCCAAAATTCTCTGAGCTGAAAGTTGGTGAGCCCTGATTTCTTGGCTCCGAGAATCTTTCCATAAATCTCATTACTTGGTGCTTTTTCAGAGATTAAATCAGAAACACTTATTTTAAAATTACAAACCAAGAAGAGTTTGAGGAATAAAAACAATATGCCAGCACTCTCCAAATGAATTTTCCCAGGCTAGAGCCTTGGAGTTGGGAGCCATGACACCTGAGGTCCCCTGGTTTATTCACAGCCAGGGTCAAGGGAGTGGATGTCCCAGCCCCCATGCCCATGCCCTCCCTGCCAGCTTCTTTTTCTGGGCTTGGACATGATGTTATACAAAAGAATTAGGATGTAGTGGCTTTTTTCTCATGCAAAAAGTCATCATTAATTTTTTAAAGTGTGCAATATTGTCCTCAACAAAACACATAAAATATGAGTTGTCTGTTCCTAATAAATATTTTCTAGATTAAGTATTTGTAATGTCATCAATTATTTATCTCCATATATGGAGAATGCATAATTTGTAATAAAATGCAGAAAGGGTTTTAATTTTTCTGCACAATATATGAAATTGAGTTTTTGACTAATACATGAATAAATTGACTCTAATCCTTTCCTGTCACAGTATATGGTATTGTTTTAGGTATAAATCTCTTATTTTATAGATGTTTTCAAAAAATTAATCTCTGATATTTAAGGATCAGTGTAAATCTCCACAATGGGGCATTTCAGCAAGTTTTCATTTATAAGGCTCATCTTTTCCTTATGTGCCCCCCTGAATCATCAGCCACACATGCCAAAATCACACAGGGCTCCATAAACACAAATGTTCATAATTTACAAAATTGATGCTGTGTTGGCTGTAATGAGGCAGCACCATACCCTTCAATGGGCAGGAGGGGAAGCTCTGGCACATCCCACAGGCTGAGGGCTCCATGACACTGGAGCACAAGGCAAAGGTACAGCTAGAACCATCAACATGAGAGTGGATTGCAGTAACAGCTGAAGAAGACAGTTCCATGGCTTAGAATCTTGGGGTTGAAGGTGGAGCAGGGTTGCTATGCTGAAAGATGAGCAGAGCATGGAACCCACACTGTTAACTCCACAGACCTTCTGGGGACAAGGCTGAGAGCTCATCTCAGCTGACTGAATCCAGTAATTGTACATTAAGCACTTGTCCTAGGCCCTGTCCTGGACACTGGAGATAGGTGCTTAAGGGAAATCCTGTCTCACTCTCAAATGTGACATCAGGTGGGGACCACCCCAGGCCTGACTTGGCCAAGCCAGGAAGGCTTCACAAAGGAGTTGGTACCATGTGTGTCAGAGCAACCATTCATGCCACCAACTTGCTTTGCTACTCCAGTAAATTGAGACCTACTCTAGGTCTCAATTTCTCCACCTGGAATCACAGAACCCAAATTTGATTTCCCATGAAATCATGTCTCACAGGCCACTCTCATTTTTGAGACTCTGCAAAGTGGGACTAACAACTCAGCAGGGTGGCAGTGCTATTGGGATAGTAAAACCCCAAGACACAGACCTTCCAGATGTGTCAGGGGCAGGCTCATGAACAAGGCTGGACCAATAACAGCATTTCTTCTCTTGAAACAGGTCAACCAAAATCCTTCCTTGAAATTTTTAAAACTAAAGCAGTAAGCAGAGCCCCTTCTTCACTGGAAGGGATGTGGAAATGCAATCCTGACCACAACCCCTGTGATTTCAAGGACATTCTAGGAATCCACAAGATCCCCATCCACACTGTCCTGAAATACTTTCTTGGACTTGAGACTCTGAGGTCCAGGAGAGCACAGAGTTATGGAATTAATGTGAATGTTCTAATAACTCAGCAGTCCCTCTCTTGTCAGGTGATAGGGTGGGTGGAAGGGGTACAGAACCCAGGAACTTGGCTTAATCCTGACACTGCCTGAGAGGTCTCTTCCAGGGTCTACAATATTAGGGAGTGGCAAGTATTTTGTAATGGGGTGGTATGAGCACAGAAGAGTTCTTGTCTCACATACCTGAAGAATGAAGTACACAGAGAGTGAAAATTCAGTGGTAGTTTATTAGAGGCAAGCAAGGCAAGCTCCCTCAGGATGGGAGGGGTCCCAAAGAAGATACCTTTAGTGGCTCTTTGTCTAGGGATTTTTATACTATTTTTGATGAGGAACTAACTATTCAGTGGAAAGTCCCTCTTGATTTCTCTGTCTCTGACTCAGTTGAAGGTATACAATTTTTTTTTATTTTGGTACTGGGGGATTGAACCCAGGGGTGCTTAAGCACTGGCCCACATCCCCAGCCCTTTTTATGTTTTATTTTGAGACAGGGTCTCGTTGAGTTGCTTAGAGCCTCACTAAGTTGCTAAGGCTAGTTTCAAACTTGAGATCCTCCAGCCTCAGCCTCCCAAGCCTTACAGGTACACACCATGAGCCCAGTGAAGGTGTACAATCTTAATTTCTTATTCCTATAATGGGATGGTTTGATGTGTTTGTTAACCTGAGTTTGTCGTATACTTGTTCCTTAAAACAAAAAAAAAAAAATTGCTTGGGTTCAAAACAACTCTTTGGGGTTGACTAATGTTAGGGTAGTCAAGGAAGCCTGGAACAGCCACAGAATATATGGGCATCCAAACCATGAGTGGGACCTTCCAGTCATGCAGTCAAAAAAAAAAAGAGAGAAAAACAAGCTTTAGCCTAGGATTTTAATCTGGGTAGGTGGGATCCCATTCTCTGAATTCCCCCCATTTATGTCTCTTGCCTCAATTTCATTGCAAATGCTTGATAATTGAAGAGCCAGAGATTAAAGTATGTTTTTGAAAACTGAGAAGCAAGTCCTCAGAATTAAAAGCAGGACATATACTTTACCTCCCACTGCCACAGAACATAAAGAGAAAAAATGCCATGCAACCAAAGGTATACAACAGAGGGGTGAAATAGGCCAGTCTCAAAAGGACAAATGCTGTATGATCTCACACATACAGAGAGTAGTTAAATTTGTAGACAGAAAGTAGGGGCTGGGGGCTGGGGTAGGTTGGGGAGTTGTTTAATAGGTACAAAGTTTCACTTTGGGAAGATGAAAAAGTTCTGTGGATGGATGGTTGCAATGATTGAACAAAGATGGGAAGGCACTTAATGGCACCAAAATGCACCCTTAAAAATGGCTGAAATGAGGAATTTTATAGTATGGTTATTTTATCAGAATTAAAGAAAAATAGAATATCCCACTCCCCAAAAAACAGTATTACAAGTCTATATGCATTTAATATGTTAAATGTACAAAAATATGTTTTATCATATTATTTATGATACAGAACACCTATCAAGTGAATGTCCTGAATATAAAATCTTTAACTCAATAAATGGATCATTTTAGTTAAAGGCGGGGGGGGACAAGAAGGAAAATGAGTGTAAAATGGGACACATAAAACTGGACGACCAAAGCAAAACCAGGCATCAGTCACGCTGTGATGAAAAGGTTTCAAATCGCCCTTCTAAAAGACAGATGCCCTTAGATGGGTCAAAGCAATGAAAGGCCCTCAGCACAGCTTCACTGGAGGCCAAGGCCAAGGCTGGGCAGGAGCTCCTGGCAGGGTATGTAAGGAGGGAGATGAACAGGACAGGCAATACTGAAGGGTGTCTGTGGGTTGGGCTTGTGCTAGGCTTGGGGACACTAATGAGACAGATCTAATGTTCTCAAAAGGACACAGACAGGAGGAAGGAAGCAAGAGCTTCCTTCAAAAAATGTTGATGTCAGAGAGGTCCCTGATAGATGGACCCTCCCATAAGGACAGCTTCTCCTCTCCCAGGACAATCAAGGCCCCAAACACCAGAGAACTGGATGTTGTGGACATGATGGGGCTGGAGTTGCTTCTTCTGTAGTCTGGTCTCAGCCAGGGTCCATAGTCATTTGATGGTTCAAGGGCCCAAGAAGACTGGGATAAATGGGTTGCATCAGCATACTGTGTCTGTGGGTAGTGCACTTTCTTGTATTTAAAATTTTTTCCTAACAAAAATTATAATAAAAGACCTCTCAGAGTGGTGGTCTTGGTGGTCAGTCCTCGTGTAGTGGGGTGGAGAGGACCATGTCCAGTGGAAAGGGCACCTGGATCCACAGCCCCACAGTGTGTGGGAACAGCCACGAGGGTGGGACCTGGGCTTCTCAGGTTGTCATGTTATCCCATGAGGGCTTGTGCCAGATCTGGGTAGACACAAGCAATGCCCTGCTTGTCCAGTCTCGTGTCCCTGTGGAATGTGAAGGAGAAGCAGAGGGGCTGGCTGGGTTTGCCCTGCCCTACAATTCCAGAAAAAGACAGATCAGACTGTAGTCAGGAGGGACTTGACCTAGGGCAGGGTTAGGAGCGTTGTCCTCTTGGATCTGGCTCACCCACACACAGGTAATTCATGGATTTTAACTGGTGACAGTCAGCAAGAAGTGTGCTACAAGATTCCCCTATAGCCAGGGAAGCTGGGTACCTCCTAGGTACATTGCCATTCTCCTCCACCCTGTACCTTCCCTGCAGGAGCAGTATTAATCACACCATTCATTTCTGTATTTCTCTGTATTGCTCTGACATCTTGGGGCTTTGCTGACCCTCTCAGGATTAACAAATAGAGATAGTAAAGGACCCCCTGAAAGCATGTCTCTCATATGCAAGAGCCCACACCCCAACCACCTCTTTCATTGGTTTCTAAACCACAGGCCACCAGCCCCACACCCATTACCCTAATCACCCAGCACCAGGTATGGAATCCCTGGGGACAGTGTCTAGGCCCCAGAGCCTTCAGAAATCATTCAAATTGGTCCCTCCTAGGGCCGTTCACACTACCTTACCCATTCCTTCCAACAGAAGCCATGATATAGTTTCTTACCCCATATTGCCCCCTTGCTCCTTCTGATTGGTCCTGGTACTTCTGGTGTGGCCCCATGGTGTGGGGGTCCCCTTCTCTCAGGAGCTGTTGAATATAAACTATTTTTTCTATGACAGTCATTTCCTGATGGAGACAGCCTCCCCACAGCTGAATAATAATAAAAACTGTTTTGAAACAGGCAGCCCCACAACCAACCCCCATAACTACCCAGGATGAATTCATAGGGGAAGTGAAGGAGGATCATGAGGCACTACCAGGTCAGTGCTGCCAGCAGGTGCAGGGATGAGCATGGGTACAGGTGATCCCTATCTTCTGGGCCCCAGCCCTGATGTTAAGCTCCTCTCTCACCTGGGATGAGGGGGCCTGGGCCTCTGCCCAGCAGCAGGAGGTCAGGAAGCAGGCTTCTGCCTCAAGCTGGTAGAGCCTTCCAGGGACCACCAGGGCCCAGGGCTGCTGTAATAGGGGCCTTACCCTGGACTGGACAGCTGACCACACCAGGAGACCCCAGCAGCACTGTTAGAGTGGTGGTCATTTCTGCTCCTTCCACACATGAATCAGGAGGATGGATAGAATCTCTGAGGCCAACGGCATTAGCAGACTGAGGAGAGTGATCACCAGCTAAGCTGTACAGCCTCAATTTCCCCAGAGGCCTCCCCATTCTGGGCCCGTCAGGAAAATCCATCTCTTCTATGGTGACAGGCAGGACTTAGCAGCTGCAGTGGAGCTAGCAGGTACCAACTGAAAAGTCACTTCTTCAGAAAAGTGACTGGACACATGGATGATCCCAGAGGCATTCAAGGGGCACAGGGCCGCAAGAGGCTGAGGCTGGGGTGCAAGAAAATGCAGAGAAGTGTGTGATGGAGAGATGAGGCTGTGGAAGACTAGAATCTGAAGGCTACTCACATTTTCATACAGCAGAGGATAGGGGAAGATGAGTATATGTGTCCCTCACCCCGTTAGAGTCCCATATTCAGCTGGCAAGACAGGAGTCACAATGGAATGAGACTAAGGATAATTCTGAGCCCTCAGGGTTGGGGTCAGGGACAAAGCAGGGCCTTGGCCAGAGCTGGGAAGGCCCAGAGAGCAAGTATGAGATACATGTTTGGGCATGTGCCAGGCTAGGAAGCATGTATGTGGGTGTGCATGCATAGGTGTACCTTGTGCATATAGGTGGTGCAAATGTATATACATGTGTGAGCATTATGTGGTTGTGTACATATGTGGGTGTACACATATGTAGTATGTGTGTCCATGCAAGCATGTGTGTGCATCCATGTGTGTAAACATGTGTATGCATCTTTGCATCCTCTTATGCTATATATATATATACATATATATATATATACATATATATATATATATACATATATATATATATAGAGAGAGAGAGAGAGAGAGAGAGAACATTATAGGAACAAATTCCTAAATGGTTTGGGACCAAGACTGCCCCCCATACTATGTTAAGCATCTGTGCCCAGACCAGAATGCAAAAGGACAGAGACTAGGTTAGTGACCCCCTCAACTATCCAGCACCCCCAAATCCAGCCACAGGCAGAGAAAGCAGCCCCCTGGCATATGGGTTCTGTCACTTGGGGGAGGACAAGGCAACCTCCACAGCTGAGAAGGACAGGGTCCTGGAAGCATCTCCCTCATCTTCTTGGGATAGTGACACATGAATGGACAGAAAGTGAAAGCCTGGGGAGAGTGGGAGATCTGTCTCTGCCCAGGTAGAGGTTACACTCCATTTAACAAGGAGAAACTGAGGCTCAGGTTGCAGGCTTTGATCAAGGAGCCAGGAATTACTGGACTGGTCTCTGGAGGTTGGATGTGCTACCACAGAGAGAACCCCCAACTTTCAGATCCACCAGTGGGGGCCAGAGACCCTGGGGAAGATTCTTGGCCTGTAGCAAATGCTTTGGAAATGCTACTCCATTGAAGATGGGTTTAATGATAGGAAATCCAGACATTGTTTATGGCATGGTCCTAGTAAGAACTTTAGGCTAGGCTGCTCAGCTCCCCTCCCTGCCCTTGCATGTGACACTTCCAGACAGCCACCTTGCATGGGGAGCCTTAGTTGTATCTGTCTTCACTTCCATTGCCACCCTTTCCTATCCCACCTGGGAATGAAGAGCAATGCCTGTGTCACCTAGGTCCACAATACAGGAGAATCAGCTGCCTTGCCTGTTCTTCTATTTATCCAGTGATATTGGGGTCTCTCTGTGAAGGAGTAATGCCGCCACCCTGGTGAGGAGAAGTCAAAGGAAAGCAAGAGCTCTGAAAAAAAAAGGGCTGGGGAGCATACCAGGTGGAGGCTAAGGCATCAGCAAAGGCTTGGAGGTTGGACCCCTTGCAGCACCAGATTCTGGTCCTGGAGCAGCCTATTGAGGCTACAGTGAGTGAGGAACATGGATGTCTCACCAGAACTGGACCTGGAGAGAGCAGGTAATGGGAAGAAACCGAGGCAGACAGGGCAACATGTCCTCAGATCTCTGGCTGCTCTATGAGTAAGGTGAAACTTGTGGTCAACTTCCCCTAGGCCTGGTTCCATGGCCGTCATTGGACTCTCAGGGGGAACTTGACCCAGCTCCAAGAGTGTGTGACACTCTTGCACCTGCCTTGCTCTGTGTGGGAGTTCACTGGTCCTGCAGTGGCCACCTCTACAGTCCTCTTTCTTAATAAGCAAAGCCAAGGCTTATTAGTTGCCACCTTATCAGTCCCTCAGCCATGCACCCAAGGCCTGGGCTCAAATTGGATGCTTCTTCTCATGCTGACCCCATAGCACATGCCTACCCTGGGCCCTGTATGCCTCAGTTACCCTCTTCTCCTTTTTGGAGCCTCTAGACATTCTTGTGGTCAGCACACAGGGTAGGGTGGAAGCAGGATCCAGCATCTGCCCCACCTCCTTGGAGGGCTGGGACCTCCCCCCACAGGCTTGCCCTTGCTCTCCTTTCCTATAGGACTACAATGTTAGCACGATGGCCCTGTGGACTGCAGTGGCCCCCAGTGCCAATGTGATGAGACCAACAGAGCCCTATTTTTTCAAAGTGTACAAATTTGATGACAGGTAAAATTGAATCTTTTTCCTGTTTCCTACAAATTTTTATTATTTTCTTTGTAAATTGCAGTGTGTATATTGTTTGCTGCCCTTTCTGTCCTTTTTTTTCCAAGTCTCAGGAGCAGAGTTGGGTTCACACTAGTTTATGAGACCTTTGGATGTCAAGCTCATGGACCTGTTCTGTGCTCTGAGTAGCAAATATTTCTTTCCAAGAAAATCTGGTTCATGCATCCTGGGGGACCAGCCCCAAGCAAGATAGGGACATAACAGCAGACACAATGTTCCTCCACCCCAGGGAGGTTGCCCAAGTGCACTTGGCAAAAGAACAGAATCAGGTAAATGGTGATGGCCACAGAACCACCTACAAGTCATGCCCTGTGCCAGGCATGGAGCCAGGGATAGTGGCTTCTATCCCCACAACAGCCCTAAGCTGGAAGGAGCAATGTCAGAATTCGAACTTGGTGGGCATCGAACTAATGCCCACTCAGCCTGAACACACTACCCAGATACAAGTGTCCCTCAGGCAAAGCCCATACCCCAAAATCACAGACTCCTCTGACATGGAATTTGGGACTGCTCCAGATCTGGGAAGGAGTTGTCAAGAGACCCAGACAGAGGTCCTGATTCCCCCAGGGACTGGTTTCTTTCCTGTAGACCCTTCCCTGTTGGCTCCTCCCTGCCCCAGGTTAGAGCCAGCTCCCTGAGTGACAGCAATTAAGGCCATGGCTGGCAGCGCTGCCTGTACCACTCCCCCCTCCCAAAGCACCTGACATGGCAGCAGCTCCCCGGGGGCTGCCGCACTCCAACTGTGGCTGAGGCACTTGGAATCAGCTTCCTTTTGCTGTAAAAATGGAAACATCCCCTATGTGAGACACAAGCTGGCAAGGAGAACGCTGCTGAGAAATCACACCCATGATGTGGTGGGCAATGGTTGGGGACCCTGGGCCTGCCAGGCAGAGGGCCACGTGCACGAGGCAGGGATACCAAGAGCCTGGGAGTGCAGGAACAAGGCACAGGTCCCCCAACCAAGCAACCCTGCTGGAACACAGGCTGGGCCCTCCCTGTTTCAAGTCCCTCTTTTCCTAAAACAGCAACAGAGCCGGCTGTATCCGGCTTCCCACTCCTGCCCAGAGATGCTGGAATAGCTGTGAGGGAGGTGGATGTGGGGTGCCATATAGGGGGCTATCCAAATTAGAGAGAGCAGTTCTCTTTAATGGTGGGGGTGATGGACAACAAAGCAAGGTGTGTCTAGACTTCTACTGCTGGAAGGAGTGTGATGGTGTCTATGGGGCGACAAGGGCCCCTTAGCACACTGTGCTGTGCCAGGATGCCCTGGAGGGGAGGGGGTGCTCAGAACAAACATGCAAGCCACTCACAGAATCTTAGCAGCACATCTCCCAGACAAAGTCAGGCCAGCACAGAGGCCCATGATCATTCCAGGTGAAGGTCAAAGCCATCCCATTTGCCTGGCTGAGACACCCCTCCCCACCCTTCCCTAAGCACTGCTCAGTTGCAGCTCGGCACCTTGGGTCTGAAATCTTCATGTAACTGCAAACAGCCCTGCACACCCACAGGCGTGAGGAACACGTGCTGCGCATGTGAAACGCCTCCATTCAGAGAACTGTTCTCACCTCCAGGTTTACAAGGACACAGCACAGTGCCCATATGCTGCGGCTAACAGTGGAGATTAGCCAGAAGAGATCAGGATTCACAGAAGCAGGACAATACAGCAACCACCTCTGCCGGGTGCAGTTGGTGAGCCCCCATGGCAGCTCCACCCTGTTAGTGCTTCTCCTGAAGGTCTACAGGCTAATCAGAAGCTGGGAAAAGGGCCAGGTTTACCCGGGATGAGTGAGGGGCATCCTCCATCCCCAGAGCCCATGCCCAGTTCACAGATTGGCAATGAGTATCCCGTCAACACTGTATGGTCAAAGAATCCATTCTGAGGATCCCTGGCTCCAGAGTCATCATCTAGTGTGAGAACAAAGGGACCCTCACCTTAAGACTGCCTCCAAACTGAGTCAACACTTTCGGCCCTCCCTGCTAGTGGGCATAAAATCTGGACCACCTGCACACACAATTGTGCACACTAATTTGCACACACATTCAACACATACTCACACACACTTGTATGATCATACCTACTTGCATGTTCACCACAAACATGTACATATTCATGCTAACATGCTCACATATGCACGTATGCACATTTATCCATGCACACTCTTGACACCCTTGCATGCCCACACATTTACATGTGTGCCACTCATGCTTTTGCATGCTCACGTATATACACATTTTTTTTTTGAACTGGGGATTGAACTCAGGGGTACTTGGCCACTGAGTCACATCCCCAGCCCTATTTTGTATTTTATTTAAAGACAGGGTCTCACTGAGTTGCTTAGCACCTTGCCCTTGCTGATGCTGGCTTTGAACTCGAGATCCTCCTGCCTCAGCCTCCCAAGCTGCTGGGATTACAGGCATGCCACACATGTGCCCAGCCACACATTTTTGCATGCTCACCACACACACATGCACTGACATATTCACATATGCACCCTTGCACACATCCATGCTCACTCATACATGCACACTCATCACAATTCACATGCTTACTCACATATGCACATTTTGTCTTTTTTCTCAGTCCATTTGCACAGACCCCTCACTGACATTCAGAGACTGTGTTAGCCTGTGGTTGCTGCCAAATATTCCCTCCTGTGTGTCAGGCTGTCCATCCAGTGCTCTGGACCCTCCCCTGCATCCCATGACTTGAAATTGGCCCTACCACCCAAAGAAGTCCCAGGTAGAACCAAGAGCAGGTGAGGAATGACTTTAGAAGGTGGGTGACTGGATGGCAGCAGCCAGTGTGTCTGCTCAGCTGCCCACCTGCTCAACACTTCAGAAACTGGGCCAACTCTCCCTGGGACTCTGAGTGGACATAGGGTAAGGGACCTTGCAGACTCAGCAGTGGGAGCCAGGGCTTGAGGTCTGTCTGGGTCCAGGCCCGTCATTGGTAAAAGACAATGATGGGATCCAAGCTAGAAAGGTTGCAGGCAGGATCCCAGAGTAAATGGGCTTGGGCCAGAGGAAGCTGGGGAGTACAGAAATAAGACTACAGAGGTGGGAGTGAAAGCCCTCCCCATGTGAAATTTATTCCTGAGACTTCCAAAGATCTGGAAAACATGATATAGAGATGACCTCATTAGAAGTATCGTTATGGAACAAGCCAGGCCCAGCATCCAGATGGATAGGGGGCCAAGCTGGGTGGTGGATGGGCAGATCGAACCGTCACCATCCTTATGAATCCCCTTTCTGAAGCCTCCTCCTATTCTCTGACTCCTGGCTAACCAAGCTGAGCATCCAAGATCAAGGTTGATCACTGGGGACCCAGCACTAGGAGCCAGATGGAAGGGTATTTTCAGGTAGGCCTCCCTAGGCAACACAGCGTGGAACTTGCAGACAGAGCCCACTGCCTGGGGCAGCACTGCAGACCTCCAGGTGGCATCAAAGTTGCCAGTACTCAGTGGCCCAGGCAGGATGGCAAGAGAGCAGCAGCACATCAGTGTCCACATTCCACCCTCCACCCTCATCAGGAGGTCTGGGATGGTCAGAGGTTCCCTGCCCAGAGGTCAGGGATTGTGTCTGCAGAGACACTGGCTCAGACAAGGGAGCCATGTGACCTTCAGGATGTGACCTCCTGGCAATGTCATGAGAGCTGCAACCACAGTCAATGGGGCCTTCTGTGCCTTTTACCGCCAGCCTAATGTAACTTTGAAGGTGATGGCAGCTGAGGGATCATCAGGGCCAGACTTTTTCATAGGAGATGAACCCACTGGGACTCAAGCTGGCTGACTTCCAGGAGTTTCTGACCATAGGCAGAGACCCAGCCATGAGGGTGTCCTCCTCAGCCAGGGGCAGCCAAGCCCCCTTCATGCACCAAGCAAGAGCCTACTCAGCTTGAGTCCTCAGAGTGAGCAGAGTGGGCAGGGGTGGGGTTGGGGTTAAGGGAAGGAAATCAGGAACAAGGAGGAAGGGGTAGGGTAGAGCAGGGGCAGGGGGAAAGGGACAGAGGCTTAGGGAAAGGCAGGCAGAGGCAGGTATAGACAGCTTCCACACCCCTCCCTACCTCAGAACAAGTCTCCAAAAGAGAAGGGGCAGATGGGGTTTTCAACTGGTACCACGAGGACAGGGAAAGGGTATCTGGACAAACCATCTGTAATGGCATGGCTCCAGTCTGGGTCCTCTGCTGGTCACACCCCCTGTCCTGAGTAAGCTTCATCCAGGCCTCAATCCCTGCCCAGGCCCAAGACCCCTGCTTGTCCCCAATCTTGCAGGTCCCTGGCTAGGCCTGAGAGGCCAAGGGCAATTAGTGCAGATCAAACAAGCTTGTTTACCAAATTTGTGTTGTGTTTGCTCATCCTCCAGAGTCTCCTATCAAAGTCCACGTTCAACTTGACCCCTGAACCCCACCAGGCATGGCCTTGGGCATCTCAACACAAGGAGTGCAGTTTGAACAAGGCTGCCCCTGGATCTGTTCCACCCCCAGACTGAAGCCAGGGTTCCCATATATAGCTAGGATGAGGCAAGACCTTCTTATCATCAGGAAACCCCAGTTTTCTAGAAGGGAGATTATGGGGGTATGAACCACCCACATTCCCAAAGCAACATGGGATTAGGAGAGGAGCCCACCTGGCTCTCAAAGGCTGGGGAAGAGTATCCTGGCTCACTGTTGTTTTGTAGGAGATGAAATAAGGTTTGCAGAGGTTGCCATGGAAAGGTGACACAACTCCATCCCTGCTGCCCATCCCAGGTTACCAAAGCTGAGTCCAGAGTGGCAAGGGTAGGGGATCGCTACTGCAAAGATGTGTTCTGCTTGGCCAGACCTCCTAGTCATTGACACAGGTGGGCTATGGACTACTCTTCCCTGATGCCCCATCCAGCAGGAGGTGGGCTC
This sequence comes from Glaucomys volans, assembly GCA_020662805.1. Taxonomy (NCBI): domain Eukaryota; kingdom Metazoa; phylum Chordata; class Mammalia; order Rodentia; family Sciuridae; genus Glaucomys; species Glaucomys volans. The sequence goes on along the minus strand of JAJEJO010050771.1, from coordinate 68,378 downwards.
TCAGATGCCCTTCACTATCCTGGCTCAGCACTTTCCCTGTGATTAATCAGGGCCATGCCAGGAACAGTCAAGAACCATCATCAGACTAGGCACTCCTGCTGAAAGCTAGGAGAGGCTGCCAGAAACCTTCTGGGTAGGTGGGCCACAGGGATCCTGTCTTATTCTGATCCCATGGTCTGTAGCTGGGTGTTTAGTCTAGAGGAGAGGGGAGCTTCTGCTGCTTTACCTCACCCTTACAGGGTCAAATGTAGGGGAAAACTGAGGCTCAGACACACCCATCACAAGCACTGGAATCCCCTGCTCTGGTCAGACTCAGAATTTCCTTCAGGGAAATCAGGCTGGGCCTGAAAATCCCAGCCATCACTTTTATTTGTGCCAACACCTTTTTTCAGGAAAAGGGTGGTGTGTGTGTGAAAGGGTGGTGTGTGTTCGGGGGTGTCAAAGGTTGAAGTGACTTCCCATATTTTCCAGAGCTTGGAGTTCTAGCCCTGACTCTAGCCCCCAAGGCTGCAAGGCAGTCTCCCACAGTGCTCTTCTCCCAGACTCCAAAGAGCTCAGTCACCATCCATGCCTCCTGGGGACTTGCCTATCACCCTGGGCTTTTCCTGGCCTCCCTGGATCAGGTTGGCCCAAGCTCCTCTTAAGGCCAGACCTAGCACTGATTCACCTGACCTTTCTTGTCCAGCACCTGTCAATGACATGGCAGCCAAGCTGAAAGATGGACAAAAAGGACCACGTGGGGTCCTTTTTCCCAGCCAGGGTATTATAATGCCCATGGGACATCCATCTATATTCACAGACCCAGAATTTGAAACAGCTTCCTCTACCTAATCCACACCTGGGCCAGGGCTAGTTAGCATCCCCAGCAAAAGAGGGACTATTATAAAAACACAGGGCAGAGCAGGGTAGGTGGGGCACTGCAGAGTGCATGTGAGTATGCATGGGAGCAAGGACCTCAGCACAAGCTAAGACCAGACCTCCCAAGAGAAGAGATAGCCCACCTCTCTGCATGCCCCATCTGAATTGCTGCCATCCCTGCCTGTTGTTTCCTGGGACTGCTCATTACCTTTCCTTTGCTTCAGTGTTTGAATGAACACTGGGTTTCCCCCCCACCCAGGGTTATACCAAGGCACTGAGGCTCAGAGGCAAGACAAGTAGCCTGGTGTCCCCCATCTGCTGTAGGAGGAATCAGTTTTCAGTTCCAATCCCCCTGGAGGAGATAGAACTTCTCTAAGGAAGTCCTCTTTGCCAGAGGCTGGGCTGGAGCAAGAGTGTGTCTGTTCCTACAGCACCCCCTCACTACCTACCATAGCCACCCCTTGTCCATCACCACTATCCATAGCTGACCGATCACTCTCTATCTGTTCCCACAGTCACACCTCACCCCCTCACAACATCAACCCCTTCACCTCTGCCTCCGTCCCCATGGCCACCCCACCCTGGGACCTGACTGCCTGATGGAGAGCAACATTTAAGTGCCCACGGGGAAAAAATCAATTCACCTGGCTCCACTTTAATCCATCGGTTCCATTTCTGATAAATGTCCCTGTGCTGAGTTCACCAAGGAGCTCCAGTGCCCAGCAGATGCTAGATGCTTAGTCAGATAAGCTAAGGCAAGGGTTTGGTGGGCAGAGACTCTCCGGTGCCTCAGCTCAGGACTGACACTCCCTACACTTCTCCCCACACATGTACAGTCCTGCCCCATTCAAGACCACCCCTAAGACCCAGGCCTTGTATCAATGAACACTAGAGGCCACTCACTCTCTCTAAAGTGTGGGGGCCTAGCCTCAGCCTAAGCTAAGAGGGGAGGAGGGCCAGAGAAAGCACATATGAACTTCCTCAGTTGGGGAACTTCAAGGGTGCTACCTGGGAAAGCCTCCAAGACATTTAGCCAGGGAGTTGCTAAGGTAGGGTATGATTGTTCTTGCTATCTCTGACCAAAAACCAAAGCCTAAGGGCCCCCTGTGGATTCAATTCTGACCCTACCCTTACAGTGACCTCTCACCTGGGCCCCCATAGGCATGAAGGGCTTCCACATAGCTAGTGCCCAAATGCTCCCCAAATACCCTCCCCTTCATGGCCCTTGATACCCTGCCCTCCATCAGCCTGTCTCTTCACCAGACTGCTGCCCTCCACCCCAGGTCTTGGAGCCACACAGAGTCCAGGAAAAACCTCAAGAGGTAGAGTCAGGCTGCCAGATAAAGGAAAAGGAAGCCCCCATAGCAGAAAGGAATTGACTCAGGAAGGGACAGAAGCAGCCTAGAGCACATACCAAGTGTCTGCTAGGTGTCCCAGGTACCTGGGCCTATCCTGCTGAAGGAGAGCCACACGGAGAGCCACAGGATCCCCTGCCCTGCCACCAGGCCATGCTGAGGTGCCACACATGGGTCTGAACTCTGGCAAGTTGGGCTTACCCAGCTACCCATGGGTCTAGGTTGAGTCCTAGGACCCTCCTCACTGTGGCTTCAAGACATGGGTATGGCCCCCCAGTTCACCAGGTGTGGTAATCCCTTAGCTGGCTAGAGTCCTTGCCCTATGGTCCAGCCCAACCTGGCCAGCACATGAACTCATGACCTCTCACACCCCCAGGCACCTTCCATGGCAGTCATTGGCCAACCTGGTCACAGAGGTCGGACCCCAGCTCCTGCCTGTCCTGCCAGATCCCAAATGAGCTCAGCTCCCTCACCAAGAACTGGTAACACTGTTGGATGGGATTAAATAGGATGTGCGACTGCCGTGCTGAGCCCCTCAGAGGAATGAGCTGGCGCTGGAGGACGAGTGGATTAGACTCAGGGTCAATATTTGTGAAATTGAATTGAATCCGTCAACTGGGAGCCATGTGTGTTCTGGGTCGTTTTGCAGTTTCTGCCTCGGGCAAGCAAAATCCAGCGCATGGGCCCCTTGCAGGCCACAGTTGAGCACAACTTAGAGGCAAGAGGCACAGGGAGCTCACACAGTGCCAGGAAGTTGTGGGGGTGGTGCTGGGGTTTTAGGCTATGGAGGGTCTGCCCCTGGTCCCCAGGGATGTGGAGCCCCACCATCAGAGAGCTGGCTGGTACTTTGGGAAACAGGGAAGGGAGACAGACAAAATCTGGGCCTGGTCTCTGGCAGGGCTACAGGGCTGCACTATGCACAGAGCTGATTGTAGTAGAGAGGGGGCAATTGAAATGACAGGAAATGGGGAGGAACCTGGTCAGGATAGGCACAGGGGATGAGATTGCGGTACCTCTCTGGTCACTACCCTCACTCTACAGCAGGAGATCCCAGTGAGATGGGAAAGGGTCAGTATAATTGATTCCAGCCAGAGCTGCCCAGTACTCCTCCTTTGGCCCCTCCAGGCCCCAAGACAGCCCCAGCCCCAGCTCCTTCTGCTTGTACCTGGAGGTGACAGAGGTTCATCTGCTGCCTGGCACTGCCCACCTCCAGTCCCCAAAACCCAAATTGGATTAGTCATGTTTAGAAAGTGGCAAAGCTGCTTATATTTGAGCAAGGGCTCAGCAGATTATGCCAGGCCAAGAGGGTGCCTGCCTGCATGCAGGGAGATTTGGGGAGGAAAAACTTCACTAAACAAGTGTTAATTGAAAACAAACTCAGGGGGGATGATCCACCTGAGCTTGACTGGCCAGTAAACACCTTCTCACATGTGGGCTTCCAGGGGCCATGGGGAGGGGACCAGGGTCAGGTCACAGGCCACTGGGCCCAAGGTCACAGTGCAGGGCCAGGAAGGGGTACAGCGTCATGGGCATCTAGGACAGTACACAGGAGGAGTATGGACCCAACAGAGGGTGACTCAGACTTCCCTGTAATCCTGTGACTCTGTCTTCTCACTGTGACTGGGTCTCCTCCCCTGTGACCCTCTTAGACACCCAGGGCCTACTGTGTGAGAAGCTTTGTACATGAGTCTTTTATTATCACATCCATTCTAGCAACTGGAAAAGCCTCAGAGGCCCGGGTCTTATAGGCCAGACCCTGTCCATGAACTCTGAACACAGGCAAGGACTGGAAGGAACATTGAGGCAGGTTGGAACTGAAGTCTGCTCAGTGCAGCAGAACCTGGGTGCCTGGTAGATGGACCGTGTGGCTAGTGCCACTTCCAGCAGCAGTCCTCAGAGAGGCCTCTGTGGCTCCCCACCCCCGCCCTGGGCACTGCCTTAGAAAACTCACCTGGGTGACCCTCACAAGACCAACCAGTCAGAAGGGAGGATAGCAAATTTAAATTTCATAAAATGCAAATAAGAAAATCCCTCCACTGTAAAGAGACTGGCTGGATTTGGGAGGAAGAGCAAATTTGTGAGCAACATTTCTTCAAGGAACTGTGGTATGGGGTCTATGGGACTAGGCCAGGTCAAGAGCCCTTGTAAAAATTAAACTGCTAGAAAGGAATAGTGTCCTGGATGGTCAGGGCTCTATAACTAGTTTGCCCTGAATGGCATTTTGCCTGCCTGGACTGAAAAACTCAGCCTGGCTCCTGGGTGGGTGGGAGCACCTGTCACTGGCCTCTCTGTCCTGGAGCAGAGAGTGGTGTCTTGGCTATAATGGGGACTAAGGAGACAGAGAAGATTGAGACATGGGGAGAAGTCAAATGCCCTGGCAGATGTGGGAGTGCTCCTGGGAGAGAGGCCAAGGCTATCAGGAAAGGGGCTGGCAGAGGAGGCACCCCAGCCCCCCACACTGTCCCCTATCTTCCACTCATCTCCCAACATTCAAGTAGATGAGAGCCCTTGATACCCTGCCCTCCATCAACTTGTCTCATTGTAGACAGGACAGATAAGGAGGTGGGGTTCCTGGGCTGATGAGCAAACAGGAGGATGCACAAATGTGTGAGTAGGACTGGAAGGTGAACTAGCCTTGGGGTCCTCTGAGCTCAGCAACTGGGTACCCCAGGCCCCTGCTAGCATGACCCAGGTGCTGGAGCTTCTGATACTTGCCCAAGATACCTATGATTCCTGTATCCTGAGTTAGTGTCCTCCAGTCATGCTGACCATCCTCAGGATGGTTTCCCAGCTCTGTGAGGTCAACACGCAAGGCCCCTCTGCCTCATGCCCAGTCTGTCAGCTTTGGTGGATCCCCCAGTGAGCCAGAGCCATCAATTATTCAGTTTCTGCCTCTCAGCCTTCTCTCAGTTAATGCCTCATAAAGCCAGGGAAGATAAATCTCCCCTCTGCTTGCTTCCACAGCACCAACAGGGAGTATGGCAGGCACTGGGATGATGACAGACCCCGGCCCCATCCAGCTCCAGGTCCCTGAACCAGCAGGGACTCCAGGTGGCCCCATGAGGCCCTTCTACTATTAAATCCATAATTCAGGAAAGATACAATGAAGCAAGTTGTACTAGGTTTCCATGACAAAGAGAAGTCCACCAGTTCATCAGAACAGCAAAAGGCACCAAGTGCAGACGCCAGGCCATTCCCAGGCTGACTTCTACAGGACCAGTAGCTGACCTTAGCATGTGTCAGGATTCAGGGACTGTAATTAAATCTATGCCAGGTGGAGAATCTTATGTTCTGCTACCAGGGAATCATGGAGCCCAACTCTGCTCGCAGAAACACTATGGAGGATTCTGCAGGGGCCAGGGCAGCTGAAGAACAAACGAGGCAAACAAGGGACAAGGGACAAAGTTGGGCCTGTCTGCATACCCACAGCCACACCCAGAATGACCATGGAAATGACCCTAGTCACCCCAGGTGGAAGAGCTAACCCCAACTATACCTTTCAAGCATACCACTACTATGCCAGAGCCTAGGTGCAGCTGAGAGTTTGGGGCCCTGCCAGGCCACTCTAGTGGGACATTTATAAACCCATATCTCCAGAAAGACATTTGTCTCAATGAAAACTGATGACTTGAACAACTTAATGCCTTGGAAGTTCCAAGTCATCCCCCGTGCAGATTCCCAGCCCTGCATAACCAGGAGATTTTTTAAGTTATGAGTGACTGAGGCTCAAATCCCTCCCCAAATCCTTGGATCAATCCTGTAGGAAGTGGAGTGAGGGTAAAAAGGAAGAGTCACAAAGCAGAAAAATTGGGGTGAACAGGGAAGGGGCAGAGAAGGAGGTGAGACCCACTCTCATTGCCTCCGTGGAACCATGCCCATCCTTGCAGACCCTCTCCCCAAGGGTCTGCTCCAAACCTATTGGAGACTCCAGACCACTTGAGGCCCAGCAGAGAGGCTCTGGCTCACTCTGCTTCCAGTTCCCCAGCCCCCAATCTCCTCTAGACTTCCCCCAACTCCATAAGCTTCCACAGGGCAGGGGACTATGATCAGGTGACAGGGCCAAAGAATACACCAAGTCCCTGCAATTAGCAGTAATGAGTTGACGGGCACCAGGTGCAGGCCCAGGTCAACTGTTAATCGAGGCTGATAATTAACTCAACAAGCTTCAAAGTCATATGGTCCCTCCTCTCCCTGTCCATTAGTCCTTTGGATGTGGCACCTCCCCACCCCACAGCAAATGGGTAGCATTTCAGCCATAATGATGACACATCTGCTCTATCAGAGAAGCTGTGCCAGCTCTAGGGACACATTTACCCCAGTAAGGGGGCTCAGGGCCTCCCTACTCTCCTCCACATGGTCACCTTGCCCTGGCTCTTTCTCAGGGCACTGCTCCTGAGGGCTTCCTGATTCACCATCTTGCAACCCTAAGGGGACAGATACATCCCGCAGGCTGCCCCTGTATCATAGCAGATCCAACTCTTTGAGACTCTGCCTCCAACTCCCAATTCTGCTTCTACAACTTGGGCTGCCCAGATTTGCACAAAGTTCACCTCCTCCCAGGAGGGCAGCCCAGGCTGCCACTCAATTCATATCCAGTTGTAGGCTGTAGTCACAGTGCTACATTAGCCAACTGGGACCTGCTTCTGCAACAGCTTCAAGCACTTCCTTGCCCAGTAAGCCCTGGTCAAAGTAGACCCATCTCCTCCCTCCTTGTAGGACTCAACCTCTGCGAATGTAGCCAGAACTGGCATCAGAGCCAATGTCCAGCCACTTTGTGGACGTGTGGGACTTTAGCCTGGTTGTAAGTTTCTTTCCTCTCCATGACAAGTCAAGCGTAAATCATCAGGTTTGTGGCCAATATATTACTATGAGGCTCCATCTTGTCCCAGCCATACAACAGCCTCATTTTAGTCCTCATCCATACCTAGTTTAGAAATGGCTCTGCAGTGTCCCCAGGAACACTGGCTTGCTTGCCCCAGGACCTGGCCCCCATTCTACTGGCTCCCTCCTTAGGAAATACCTCCTCTAAAGTGTCTGCCCTCTAGCTGACCATCAACTGGGAGTGAGTACTGGGTCCTGGAGAGATTGTCTCTCAGGTTCCTCGTCTTCCATGGGTGGGTGCTCCAATGAGCTGTTAGTATTGCTGAGGGACAGGGACAGGGTCCCCCTCCTGAGCTCTGCCTCCACCATGCCCCCATCTACGGTCCCCATAGTCGCTGCCAAGGTCGCCTGTGACAGGAAATGCTGCCACAGGAAATTTGTGACACAGGAGAACATCTGGGGATGCTAACACCTCAACGTGCCATTGCACAGAAGGCAAGAAATGCCTTTGTGGGTCATTGCATGGTGCATTTTCTGAAGGAATAGGAAGCAATGAAAGAGGCAATGAGTCCTCATTTCAGGAGAATGTCCTTGGCCGTGCAGTAGTCAGACTGATGCCCAGCTTCACACGGTGCAAAGGCTTGTTCCATTGACTTAATTCTATCAATCCCCAAAGATCCTGCTGCCCCGGGTGGGGTGGGGGGGCGGTCCAACGATAGCACAGGGGAGAGCATAAGCGTAGAGATCCACATGGACCCCTGGAGCAATCATGAAACCCACTGAGGGGCTGCAGAGTGTGGAACTGAAGCTGGGAATTCAGAGCATGAATGACAAAGGGGCCTAGGAAGTCCTTTGGAGAAAACATTTCTGGATCATTTCAGAAGGACCTCCCATGCATCAAGTAACTTTATTGGGCATGGGCATGCCATACATGTTAACTCAATGACTGATCATCCCATTTTATAGGATGGGCAGAGGTTCCAAGAGGGGCAGAGGTTTGGCTGGCAACTCACATCTGCAGAAGAGCTGGGACTCCCACTCAGGACCACTTGGAGCCTACCCAGAAACATGCCCTATAGATGTACATAAAAGCAGAACATTCTCCTGAGAAGCCAGCAGACAGAGATGTCCTGTGGTGGACATGGCATAGCAGAGCAAGTGGAATGGAGCCAGGCAATCCAGGGAACACCAATGTCCTTTTGCCTTGGGCATATCTCACCCACTGCTATGGGTACCATCAAGGCCTAGACACTCAGCCCCAACCCTGGCTACCACTGTCCATTCTGTGCAGGCCATGGTGAATTCCCTAAAGCAAATGACTAAACATGCCAATTCTCTTGGTCTTTAGCATTCCCAGTTGTGTCCATCCCTCAAAACTGTTTTGAGTTCCCATCCCCTTCAGTAATCTCAAAGGTTTTACCTTGTGTTTCAACAAGGGCCACTGAGCAGGATGCATGACTGCTCAGCCCAAAGGGAGGAGGTCCATGACCTACCCAGCTCTGCCACCTGCCCCCCTTCACTTACATCAGCCCCGTCCCTGTTGTCCTGAACACCTGGCACAGTGCTAAAATGTGCCTGCTACAGAACACCCTCCACTCCTTACACTCCTGGCCAAAACCTTCCCACCCCATGTCAGTCATCATTACAAGAATGTTATGGAGTCTCCAGTTCACCCTATCACTCTCTCCTGGGCAGCTACTCAGCTTCCTAGCCCTTAGTCCCAACACATTCTTGGAAAGTGAATGCCCACTTTCTATGCTCTTCATGACTGTGTCTGTGAATAGCCTCTCTGAGGTCTTAGTCCCATCAAGAGCTGCAGCCTTAAGGATACTGAGAAAAGTTTATGCAGAAAGAAGGAGGAAGAAAAGGAGTAAGAGGGAGGGAAGTAAGGAGGGAGGGGAAAATGAAAGAAGCAAGGAGGAAGGGAGGAGAAAAAAGAGGATGGAAGGGAGGAGGAAAAAAAGGAAAAAGGGAAGGAAGAGAGGGAGGGAGAAAAGACCCAGGGTATCCACTAAATGAGAATGTGGGGCCCACTGATAGTGGGTAGGGTATAAGGCAGTGCCTTATACAAGTGGAAAGAACAGGAAGTAAACAGAGGCAAATTTTTACTGATTTCCTGATGAGAAACAACTTTCTAAGAATAAAAGCAAAGATGAGTACACTTTGTGTGGAAGCTAAATTTTCAGGTGACTCCCAAGAAAACAAAGTTAAAAGGCAAGCAATGAGTCGGGTAAATTTTTGACACTAACATGACAAAAAATTAATACCATTAACATGGAACCAGCTGATCTGAAGCAAACACATCAAGGAGGACATGAGTGCACTGCAGATGAGGCAACATAGATGGCTGCACCCCAACAATGACAGGAGACATGCAAAGCAGGGGCCCCACCCCCACTTTTCCCACATGTGACCCCCCATCCAACACAATGAACACACTCCAACTTCTCTGGCCAAAGAGCACAGATGTCCCTCTTCCTCTGAGGGCGTGGATCAGAGTCAGGTTTTAGAGGTCACAAGACAGACATATCCTGGATCATGAAAGGTTTAGCCTTCAGCCCAGGAATGGCCCTATTCAGAACCTGTCTTGATGAAAAACTCAGAGGGACAGAACTAACCACCTGGGCTGAGACAAAGGCCACAATATTGATTGTAATCACACAAAAAAATGAAAATGACTACAATGATAACCAATAACAGGGAAGTGCTTGTGTTATTTATGATGGAATTCAACGAGATGAGATAAATGCAAAGGATCGACAAGTTCCGAGAGTTACATATGAACTTGAAAGAGTATGTGCACAGACAAGGTTAAGAGGAGATAAATAAATTGTAATTAGCCCTAAGAATCACCATTATTTAAAATAAATATATGAAACGCAGATATGAGAAAGGAATTGTTGGTGGTACCCTGGTCATGGCCAAAGTTAGAATCTTCTGCGTGGTGATGTAAGCCACAAAGGCATGGGTCATCTCTGAAACTGGAAGGATAGCTTTGTCCCTGGATGAGGAGTACGTAGCTCTGAGAGGGAAGGGTGGATGGCCAGGTAAGCAGGTGGATGGATAAGTACATAGATACAAAATAGAGGAATGGGCGGTGGTATAGTTAGGACCTAGAATGTCCCCCAAAGCCCATGTGGTAACGGGTGGTCCCCAGTGAAGCACTATTGGAATGTGTTAGGACATTTAGGAGGAAACATGCCCTTGGAGGGGATAGTGGAACTCCAGCCCCCTTCTCTTTCTCTTTTGCTCTCCCCCATGTGGTGAGCAGTTTTGCCACATGATGCCACCATGATATGCTCCCTCATCACAGGTCCAAAATCCAGTTGTGGACTGAAACCTCCAAAACTGTGAGCCAAAATTAATCTTTTCTCTTTTTAAGTTGATCATCTTGGGCATTTGTTATAGTAATAAAGTTGGCTAACAGATTTATAGAAGGATGCACAGATAGGTAGGTAAAGGAGTGACTGGATGGATGAAAGAGTGGGTAGATGGATGGATGGATCAGGAGGATTGGCAGGAAAATAGATGGGTTGAGGGATGGTCCAAAGGATAGATGGGTGGGTGAGAACCTCTAGTCAATAAGGCTTAGCCTCCCTAGTAGGTCCCTTTTCCTCTCCCTGCCAGGAGCTTTGTGGGGCCCACCTGTCCCCAGAGAGCATGCACTCTTTGCTATAGCCTCTGTCAGCAACACCCTGCCCTTGGTCCCAGGCAGCTGCCTCATCCATTTGCTGTCCTTAGGTTGTTCAATATGCCAAAAGACAGCCCCCACATGACCACGTTAAATCTTTCCCCTGTCCTACATCTGATCAATCACCAATCATCTCCAAAGGCCCTGGATGTCTCCACAGTTCAGCCCGGCCGTGGGAGCCACAGTCACAGCCAGCTCTGTATGCCACTGGCAACATATATTGAACTTGAAGCATCGGATTACATGTTTGTTCAATAGCAATAAACTCCCAAAGTTTTATGGGGTCATAAAACCGCTGCCTCGGCTCCTACTTAGGCGGTGTGTAATGTACACAGGCTGGTTTCCCCGCTAATGGGGCGGCACGAGTGATTTGGGACTATTAGCTGGAAACAGCACATCTGCATTTGCCAAATTCTCATAAATAAAGTGGCCCCGCTGGAGCACACCAGACCCAGCCTTGAAGTTCAATGGGAGGAAGTGCGGCAGAGTGGGTCAGAGCCATGAGAATTGATTAGAGAAAGAGGAAACTAACCTGGTGGGAGGGAAAGAGGGAATGATGATAAGAAAGGCGGGTACGGCTCAGCCCAGGCACCCACCCACCCAGCTGGTGTTCCTGAAGCTTACTCCACTCAGCTCCCAGCTTAGGTGGACTCAGAGGGTGGGTGGTATCCTCCCAGGGTCTAAGTCCCAAACTCTGCCCTCTAGGGAGTGCAGTTCCAGGCAGGGGGAAAGCTCAGAGGAAGAATGGGATGGGAGGAGTATGCAATAGTTAATAGTGTATAAGAGAAAGGGAGATGAGTTCCAGGCAGGTATAAAAGCCCCAAAGCAGGAGGATGATGAAGATGACAGGTCCCCTGGGACAACACAGGCATTCAGGGATTTGGACTCAATTCAGGAAAACCTATTAGAAAAATGGATGGGCCAGGCCAGGTGAGGGGAACAGCCAAAGTGACCTTGAGCAGAGAGAAGCTGTCTCATAGGTGTGTGTGCTTGGAGGAGGTGAGAGGCAATATACTGCCTCTAAGGCTCCCAGAGCTAGAGATACGGCTGGGGGAAGACATAAAGGAGGCACCTTAGGAAATGGTGAGCTCTTCTCAGGAGGGCAAGAGCTGAAGAAAGCAAGAGCCTCAAGGGAGACTGTCTTGTTAGTATCCTCTGCACTGGCCTGGCTCCAAGGCTGTCATGTAAGACCTGCTCAGGTCCTGGTGCCTGGACAGGATGGGGAGAGGTAGTGATGCAGCTGGTTGCCTGGCCAGGAACAGGTGGCTGGACACTGCCTTGCCTTTGCCAGCTTAGGGGCCAATGTCTACCAAAGCTCTCCCCTGCCCTGTCCCCTTGGTATCCTCTGGCCATGGCACTGGCACCCCAAACATGTAGCCAGTCTTGTTTTAGCCCTTGCTGGCTCTTTCTTGATGCTGGAGTTAGGCACGTATATGACTTTGCCCTGATCCTTGTAACTTTGCTATCGACCCAGGTCCTCAGAAACACATCGATTTGCCTGAATCAATATTTATTGCAGCTTCAAAGGCTGGGGGCTGGGGGTTGGGGGTGGCCTGTGGGCTGATGAATGGAGGCAAAGCAGCCAGAAAGTATTCACCCTACCTCACAGGCCTCATCTGCCAACACACACCCTACTGCCCCCTAGCCAGGAGCCTCTACTCCGAAGGCCCCCAGGGATGGGCTCCCCAGAACAGTCTGCCCAGTCACAGACATAGAACCAGGCAGCATGGGGTAATGGATGCCTGGTCTGGGTTATACTTACTCTTTGCCTCAGATATCCTGGAGGCCTTCCTATTTGAGTGGGTTATTTGCTTGTTTTGTGGAGACTAAAGGAGCCAAGGAGTCTTGGCTTTCCTGAAAAGCCAAGACACTTCCAGATTAATTTTCCCCCACTGAAGCCCCTCCTTCCCTGAGTCTACTCTCTGTGAAAGTCCCAGGAGAGTTTAGAAGGCAAGGCAGTATTGGATCTGGGGCCCTCCAGCATTGCCAACTTCTTGTCCACACAAGGTTTCTGGATAGGGCTGCAGTTGTGACCCAGTGGTAGAGCACTTGCCTGGCATGTGTGAGGCCCTGGGTTCAATACTCAGTACCACATATAAATAAATAAAATAAAAGATCCATTGACAACCAAAAATATATGTTTTTAAAAAAAGGTATCTGGATAGGTATCTGTCTTAGCTCGTGGTGGGCCCTTCACGGTGGGTCTGGGGCCAGTTATGGACATTCTAGTCAAGGATGCAGAGGGTCCACCCCAAGAATAATCCACCCCAAGGATTCAGAGGGTCCACTGATTGAGTGCTGTATTTGACCCATGAGGCTTTTGAGGGTGACCATGGAGTATGGCAAGCCCCCTGGTGGCAGGTGCCTGGACAGCATGGGAGGACAGCTTCCTCCAGCCTGTGAGGTGCTACTGACCTAGGAACTGGCTGGCTCTGACTTGGAGGCTTGCCAATTGCTGTGGTGTAAATTCTCCCACCCCTGCAGATTCCAAGCTACCAATGCGATACCACTACTCTGAGAGTTGGAAAAGACCCATTAGAACAGTCAGTTGTCGCCAGTCATACCAAGCTCCAGCACATCACATCCTTGAGGGAATGGATTCCACTGCACTGCTACCTCCCTGGGAATGTGATCGCCTGGGGTTCAGGCAAGCACAGGAGAAGCCTAGAAGGGACAGAGGACAGGTAGGCCTTGGCCTTCACCGCACCAAGAAACTCATTCCAGGAGCCTTGACTGAGGCTGAGGAGGCCTCCACAAAGCCAGGAAGACATATTCACAGAGAGGAAAGTTTAAGGCCAAGGACTTGCAGCCAAGTTCAGTACATGATGAGAGACCACATGGTTGAGAGCAACTGGTAGAGGCAGTGAGTTATCAAAGAGCCCAAGCCATGGGGGACCCCAGACCCCCACAGGGTGACACAACAGGAAAATGTGATAGATCAATCTATTCTCTATGAAGTTGACAGACAAGAGTATTATCAGACCACCCCAAGCAAGTCAACTCCAGGAAGGGTCTTCTCCATGTCCACTTCTGCCCCACAGCTTCCTCCTCTCCTTACAAAGGTTCAAGAAGGGCTCATCCAAGTGCCTGAAATTCCATTGCCTTGACGAGTGACCCCTGGAAAGCCCTGCTTTCCTGGAGATGTTGGCTACATGTTGGAGTTGGAAGGCAGCTCTGTGACCCACACAGGTGCCTTTTTCTCACCTGTGAAATTGAGGTGGTGTTCAATGGGCCCTTATGAAAATATTCTCTCTCTACCCTTCCAAGATTAGTGGTCCAGCCAGGTCAGCCCACAAACCCCCCAGCAAGATGAGGGAGTAAAGGAGCCAGGCAGGGGCAATAGTAAATGACAGCCCTGGTCACTGAAGGAAACTCCAAGGAGCAGGGGAAGGAGCTCCAATTGCCAACAAAGCTCAACCAAGGTCTTGCTGGGGCTCAGAGGGATTTCCTTTAAACCAAGGGTCTAGCACCAGTGAAAGGCAGACCAACCTAGAGGAGGTCAGAACATAGAGGTCTAAAAATGTCTCTGGGAAGCTTCCTGGAGGAAGAGGCTATGTCCCCATGTGAATTAGAGCTGGGAATGTCAGGGCTAGGTGGGAGGGGGCAAGCAGGGGGCACGATAACCAAGAAATATGGTCCAGATGGCTACCAGGCTCTCCTCCCACAACACCCCCACTTCCATCAAGCTCCTCCAGTCTTGCTGAGGTTCCCACCTGGGTCAGCAATCCAAGGTTAAGTGAATAAGTGCATGTGATAAGTGCTCACACAGGCCTTAGCAGAGGACAGGGGCAAGGAAGAGAAAGACCGCTCTGGGACAGGCAGAAGAGGCCAGCAGCAGGCCATCTACCTGGCTAGCATCCATCCTAAGACTTGTCACCAGGGAATATCAATCCTGACACATAGTTGTCACCTCTGCCTCCTGGGAAGTATGACCAAGCCCTGCCAGCACCCAGCCCTCCTAAGGGTCACTCAACACAGACATACATAAGACCCCAAGTTAGAAAGGGTGATCCTAGGAGGAGGGATGGGGTCTTCAGAAGCTTAGGGCACAGAACCCCAGAACCAAGCATAATTTCAGGTAGAGAATCTAAAGAGGAGTGGTCAAGAATGCACCTGTCCCAGAGGCATATGTAGGTGTGACTTAGTTGGTGGTGGGGGGTGGTCAGAAGGGTATAGATGAGGTGAGGTCATGAGCAGCTTCATGCTCTTTAATACAAAACATCCCCTCTGTTAATCCTCCCACCAGCACCCTACAGGGTTCAAGCCGGCCCTACATATCCCCATTGAGTACCTTGCCCATCCTGAGGCCCTGTCCCACCCACCTCCACCCTGCCTACAACATCTCTGAAGCCTCCCAAGCAGTTTCAAGAATTACAGTTGCTTATCAGGCTGCATTTCCAGCCTTAAGCAGGGAGTCTGTTCCCCCCATAAGAAGCATCTACAACCTTCTGGAGGGGTCCCTGCCTGCTGGGGGTGGGATCCAAGGCCAGCTCCCTGAGATTCTGCTGCCAGGAATCCCCCTCAATCAATTGGTAGCATCTGCCTGAGCTTGGCATTAAAGAATCTGTCCCAGAACCATTTACACCCATGACATCCAGGGTACAATTAACACATCCAGATCCTGGGGTTTGTCCAACACAGGACAAAGTGGACAAGTGACAGGGCCTCAGGCTTCCCAGCAAACAAGTTGTGGACACAGCGCCAGCATGGCCTTCTCACAGGCCTGGTGGGCAGAAAAGATGTAAGAGGCAACACAGGCCATTCCCATTGTGGCTGAGCTCCAGTGGTTTCTGTCCTCATGTGTTTCACATGTTTTATATAAATTCTCAGTACAGTCATGGTGAGGGGCAGGCAGGTGCATGCTTCTTAATGGTCAAGGTTTAGTAGGCCTGTCAGGTCTGAGGCAGACATGGCCCCAGCATGACCCAGGAGTGCCTACACATAGCCCAAGCACGGCCCACATAAGGTCCAGGCATTGCAGAGAGGTGGTTGGAGATGGATGGCAAGGCCTCACTCAAGTCAGCAATGGAAGTCATTTCCCCAAGTAAAGGGAAGGTGGTAGAGGGCTGGGGCTCCCTGAACTGATGAGCCCAGAGGACTGCTCCTGGTTCTATCACCTGCTCTTGTGAGATCCTAGTAGCTTGTTTGAGAACGTTCTGCAATTTCTTTGTCTATACAGTGGGAGGCCTGGACTCCCCATCCCATGTCCAGTGAGCATCCCCCTGGGCTCTGAAACTCCAGCCCAGTTGCTAAGGGTTCTTATGGAGCCCACTGGATGATTCAGGGGGAGCTGGAATGCCTGCCTCCTGCCTCTTCCTTCTCACTCCAGCTCCCAGTCAATTAGGTTGCTGATGGCCTGCTAAACCCACTATGGAGGTGACTGCTGGGCACAGAATCCTCAGCCCATAAGATGTTCTCACCACAGGTGGTTAAGTCAGAACTTGAACCTGACCTATATCCTCTGGCCCCTGGGTCCCTAAGCCACGCCTGTCTGTGCAGAGATCCATGACCCCTACTTCCAACTCATCTTAGGGTATCCAGCCTCCAGAGGGTACTCACTCTGGACACTGCCTATGTAGACCCAATGTCTTCTGTCATGCTGGGCCTGCAGCCAAGTCCCAGTCATCCCCACATCTCACTCTTCAGGTCCCCTTGACTGTCCTCTTCAGGAAAGGAGATCAAGATGACTTCCATAAAATTCCAACACACAAGCCTCAGAAGCATGTATGGTGAGGTTTGAAGAAGGGTCTGATACCCAAGGCACCTGCCTCCTACCTGTCCACACACTTGCTATGGGCATAGCCCATCAACCCATGGGAAGAAGCACAAAGTTCAGGGTCTAGCCTCATCCAGGTGTGCAGCCTCAGGTAACAGACAATGCCCTGGGCCTCAATTTACTCTTTGTGAAAAAAAGGGGTATGTAGGGAACTGGCCTAACACAACTGGTCCTTGCTATCTCTTGTGTGGGTCTATGGGTGAAAGACTCCAGCTGAAGTGGATTTGGCTACAGAATTTTGAATACAATCACCACCCAGAGCAGCTGACACAGGACACCCCAGACTTACCCTAAAATGTCCCATATCCTGTCACTTTTCTAATGAATAAGTATCCTGGAAGATTAACAGGCAAATCGAAAACCCAACTTGTCCCAGGTTCAAGGTCACAAGTGACCATGAGACCAGAGGGAACTCTGGAACTCAGGACTGAACTGCTACAGCAGCACCAGGTGGCCAGCACTAGCCTTGGCTCCTGGATTGGGCAGCCACAGAGACCAGGACAAAGCTGGGAGTGTCCCTGGGAGGGTCCTCACCCCTCTCCCACCTCTTCTCCCTACCTCCTCTCCTCTGGGCTCACCCTCAGCCCACCGCCCAGCAGTGGAGGCTCAAGCATGCTTCACTCCACCTTACATCCACCCACCTGCTTCTGTTGTTTACGTGAGGGTTTTCTTCAAATGAATTTTATTTTTTTACTTAAGTATTTTGAAAGAAAATCTTACAGCACCACTGGAAATGAAAAACAAGCATCACAGGCAGCAAATAGAAGGTACCCAAGCAATAGAATGAAAACAAAGCTTGTTATGAAATCCCAAGAGGCCCAGGGCCTGCTGAAGTCCCAAACCCTTGTCCAGTGGCTCTAGTTCCATTCGAAACTGGAGACAGTTGCAGATCTCAATTACAGATTCTCATCATACCTGAATTCTGAGTCCTGATCATACCTGAATTAGGGATCTTGCTCATACTTGAATCCTGGGTCTTGGTCACACCTGGATCCTCAATCCTAGTCATGCCTGGATTCTGGGTCCTTGTCAAACCTAAATTATGAATTTGGGTCACACCTGGATTGTGGGTCCTGGTTATACCTGAATATGGATCCTGTTCATACTTGGATTCTGGGTCCTGGTCACACCTGGATTCTGGGCCCTGGTCATGCATAGATGCTGAGTACTGGTCACACCTGAGTTATGATGCTACTCACACCCTGATTCTGGTTCCTGGTCATACCTGAATTCTGATTCTGGTCACACCTCGATTATGGGTCTGGGTCACACCTGGGGTTACAGGTTATGGTGACATTTTGGTGGGGTCTACTCTGCCTCAGGTCCCTGCTGACAGGTAATGAGTATTGGTGCAGGGACCCCACATGATACTCATAAAGTTGTTCTTTTGATCAATGCAGTATTTATTGGTTGCCACCTGTAACACTCTCTACTAGGGACATGAAATGACTTGGTCTTGACCTCATTTCCAAGGTATCTCCTGGGATCTGAGATTCCCACTTCCCACTGTTTCTCCAGGCCCCAGGGTCCCAGGCAATCCATGCCTATTCACAAGACCCTGCACAGGCCCTGGGCAGAGCAAGGAGGTGGCAACCCTGGCATTCACAGCCAGGTATCTGCCTATCTCTTAGACTCACCTTCATCTAGATGCTAAAAGCACTGAGAAATCTGCAGGGGACACATGAACCTCGTTTAAACCAGGGTTTCTCCAAGATCCACTTCTCTCCATCTCAAGCTGGGTATGCAGGGACATCCATGGAAGACAGATGGATGTTCAGCCCTCTCAGTCAGACCTCATTCATTCACATCAGTGGGCATGCCCACAAATCCAGCCTCACTCAAACAGCAAAATGATTCCCATCTGGCAGATCTTCCTGTTGTGTCCAGCAAAGTCATAGAACATATAGGATTCCATTGCTTCATTGATTCAGACCAGGGTCTGCAGTCTTACACAGTCCAGCCTACCCTGCTGGCCTGAATACAAGAGGCAGCCCTTTACAGTGTGCTCCCTTACCAATGCATTGGTTGATGTCCTACCTGGACATCTCAAGCTGTGCAATAAAAGGGAAGTGAAGACGGCCCTCCCCTGCTCAGGGAAGGAGCTCATGATCAGAAAGGGCTCTTGAGTAGAACAGACTCTTGCCCTTCCCTGCTTGGGCCCTGAATCTCCTGAGACTGGAAAGTGGTACTAAGGTAAATGTCCCCATCTCTCAAGGGTCTATGACGCACGGGAGGATGCTGCATAATTGAAGTCCACACCTGGCCATAGAGATCTTAGAAAGGTCAGCCTGGGCCACATAGAAAGACACTGTCTCAAAAAAATAAAAAAGAGCTGGAGATAGAGCTCAGTGGTAGAGTGCCCCTGGGTTCAATTCCTAGAAATAAAAAAAAAAATAAAGCAAAAACGAGAACAAAAAAATTCTTGTCTCCCATCTGGGGACCCCCACGTCCTGTGTATGGCACAGGAGCCATGATGAAGTTGCCCAGTAAGGCCTTATCATTGTCTCTGAGGCAGTAGAGTTCATTCTCAGCAGCCTTCAGGAAGGCGTGGCATTAACATTAGGGCTTTAAGGATGAAGAAGCTGTCAACAGGCAGAAGTTTAGGGAAGGAGACCCCAGGCAGAGGGAAGAACAGGAAGTGTCTGGAAACCCAACCATCTGGAGAGTAGATCCCTGGGATGTTGAAAAGGCAGGAGTTGCTCTGGGACCTGCCAGTTTTGAGGAAGATGCAGTGAGAGTTGAGGGTAAACAGAACTGAGGTCACCAGAGTCCTGGGAGAGGGAGGGTGATGACACTAACCACTGCCTGGTCTAGGGGACCTCAGTGTGACTTCTTTGCTGGCCCTGGTCCTATATGGCATCTTTGGATTTCTGGCAGGGAGTGAGCCCAGAAAACAAGGCTGTTTCTTGATCATGGGAGAACAATGGGAAACGTAAAAGGCTACAAGGAGCCACTTCCTGGGAGGTAGGACCATCCTTGGAAGGGTGTAGTCTGAACCCACAGCCAGGGCCAGGGCTACAGTATGGACCCTGTCCAGATTCCTGGGACAGTGTGGGAGCCTCTCATCCCCAAGATCCACAATTGGGGGTAAATTCATGGGTGAAGGAATCATTAAGACTGACCCTCATCACACCTAGCTCTGAGCCCATGGAGGCCCCACTGCTAATTGGCTCCTATGCCTTCCCCAATTGTTGTGTGTTACTCAGATGGGTCAACATTTCCTCCTGATTGGTAACCCACCACTTTTTTATGTGAATTTCTAAGATATTACCAAGACTTAGCAATATTGGGAATTGGACTCAGAGTGAGGAGAACCTGGTAGACCAGGGGTTTGCTGCATGGCCAAGGCATGATGGCTCTGGAGGGTCATGGGGGACTGTAGGATTCTTGAGAGGCCATAAAAGACTGTGGGGTCCTTGGAGCCCTGTCACAGGAAGAAGGACGAAACTCAGACCTATGGGGGTGAGTCACCACTCATTGTTTCAGTCGGAAAGCAGATCCCTGAGCCTGCTGACAGCCTCCAGAGTGACACATGTTCTTGGCCCACTGGCCCAGCACACCAAAGCCTCCACACACTCAAGCACATGTGTGCATCTGATCCTTGCACACAGTTTCTGGCTGCTCTTTTACAGAGGCCTTTGTCTCAGGAACCTGATGCCCTTTCCCTTCACACCTCACCACAGGCCCTGAGCAATTTATTAAAACTTCAAACTAGCCTTAGACAATCCCTGCAATAAGGACAATGGAACAAACCCTGAAGATGGCCTGGCTATTGACACAAGCAGGAAAAGCAGCCTTTCATCCCTAGTGTAGGTCTGCTTGTCCCACCAGAGTGGAAAGAGGCTGGCAGGGACCAGCCTGGCATGGTGAATGTTCTCTCCTTGCCACCTGAGAGGATCCTAAGGACTTACCTTGTACCAGGAACCCTAAGCCCCCTATACCTGTTTGCATCCATGAGCCTGGTCTTGTGGAGCACATCTCAGGGAATGCCCATAGGACCACACAGCCAGTTTTGCATGAAGAGATAGGGCACGAATCAGAATACCTGAATTCTGATTCTGGTCACACCTCAGAGGTAGGGCAGCCAACAATGAGTGGAGCTTTGGGCCTCACAGTGGTGGTGTTGCTGACACTGTGGACACTGGCCAGTTCCACCAAGGCCCCATGAGCCACCGCCAGGAATTGATCCTGTGGACAAACACAAGCATTCCAGGTTTTTCTCCACAGCCTCATTTATAAGAGCAAGAAACTCTAACAACCTAAGTGTCAGACTAGAGAAAGATGGTTCCATGAGTGAGAGATCCCTGCACTGGGAACCCAATAGTCACTGAAACCATGTTTCTGGAGACTCTGATACTGAGGAGGTGAGACAGGTGCCAGGTCATGTTAACCATGGCAACCCAGACACAAGGAGCTTGTGGGGCTGGCCCAGAGAAGATAGTGGGGAAATCCACCCAAGAGGGGCAGGGGATGGGATGAATTTCCTAATTTCTTTTTATCATTTTCTGATTATTGTTCCAATTTTTCATGGAAACATGTTTCTTTTCTTAAAGAGAAAAAACAATGAAAAGTTAAAGCTGGGCTGAGTAGGAGGGGTCCCTGCACCTCTGGGCCCCCACAATAGCCATTTGGGGAGAAGGGATCAGGCAAGTCTAACACCAGCCCCACCATGAGCCTCTAACCCCAAAGGGCTCCAGACTGTTCAGTGCCCTGGCTCCCACCAGCCCCAGCCCCTCTTTGTTTTCCAGAAGCTTTGTTACATGCCCAGCTCAGGGCAGCTGTCCCCACAGGGTAGGGGCACATGTCCTGCCAAGAGCCATCTGTCCCCACTGTGTACCAAGTACTCCAGGCAAGCTCCCCCATGAGGGACTTCAAAACAGCCACCTGTCCCACCTCACCAACCCTGAAATTTCTGAGGTCCTGGGGCCTTCCAAAAGACTCTACACAGAGGGGTCAGGGCCCATCTGTGAACCCTGGGCCAGGCCTGGTCCCCCAAGGCCCCTAACAATAACACTTAACTCAACTCTGAGCCAGAGTCACTTCCCAGGGGGATCCTCAGGTCTGACTTTGAGAAGAGCTGGAACCAGCTTGGGAGATGAATGGACATTGCCTGAGACCCTTCAGGCTCCTGTGAATCCTTGGGTAGGTAGTACAGCATAGAAAAGTCATGCCAGGAAGTGGGGGTGCCCCTTTTGCTGACTGAATTTGGGGAAGCACAAGCCTAAGGCTACATAGAACCAGCCTGACCCTGGCATGCAAGGCAGATACCTCAGTCCCATTCGGCAGATGGGTAAATTGAGGTACAGACAGGGTCAGGATGCACAGGAAACATACTGACACAAGACAGAGCTCAATTCAGCATGGGTGTAACATTCATATTTTTAAAAGGTTTCAAGTGGTCTGAGAGCTGGAAATAGGTATGTCCCATTTTAGAGTGGAAACATGAAGCCAGGGAAGGGAGAACATTGTCATTTGCGCAGGTAACACCATGAAGCAACAACTGGAGGAAGGAAAAATGAGACAAGAAGCAAAGAGAAAAGAACTGAGAGAAGCAGGGAAAGGAAGCCAGTGGGTGGGAGAGGTTCGGGGTTCCCCTTCCGGCCTGACATGGTTAGTTTTCAGGGAGTGTGGTGGCTACTGCCATCAAAGGGCCCACTGAGAAATCAGCTGATTCCAACAAACCTCCCTCAGTCACCCCACTGTCCTGAGTGTACTATCATTCTTCTGCATCCATCAACCCACCAAGGCTGCTTTAAAAGCAAGGACAGGGCCCTCGTCCATCAGCATCAATGCCAGGGGCAGCCCACTCTTTCCCTCCTCAAGAAGCCTGCACACCCTGGCAAGCTCTACCCACTCATCAGTATCTCTCTGCTCTCAAGAGAGGCCTGGCTCCCAGCCTGGCTCCATCACTGACTGCAGTCTGTGTCCAGCATCATTGGTGAGAGTGGGGTGCTGGGCAGGGCCTGCCACCCACCAGTCTGACATTTCCAAACAGGCTGGCAGTGCTTCCTCGGCAGGCGGAACGCGCACTGTCAGCAGCTCCCTGGGTGCCAAATGCCAGTGTGGCTGCCCAAGCATGGCAGAAAGAGGTCTGGGATGGGTGTGGGCGCAGGAGCTGCAGAGGGGATCCTGGGGCTGATCTGTCCAGCACTGCCCTGGGCAGGGTGAAATCTACTCCCTGCCAGACAGCTACCTGGCCAAGAGTCAGAAGGGGCTCCCCAAGGTCACCCCACACTATCCCATGGCAAGTGTCCCACTGCAGCCCTGGGCAGCCTGGACTATTAGGGAACCTATCACTGTCCTCCCCCTCCCAGGGGTAGCTTTCAAGCACCCAGCCTGCTCCTCTCAGGTCTCATGTAACCTGAAAATACCCCAGGAAGCCCTACATGGATCCCTGGGAGGTTTTCCCATTCGAAAGGCCCAGCCTAGAAAGTCAGTCAGAGGCTGAGGCAACCAGAGACAGAACACAGTCATCCCACATACTCAGTAATTTCTGTTTAAAGATGAAGCTATGAGCAAGGACCTGGGCCCCACTGCAGTTAGCACCCCCTGGAGGGTCTCGCCCACTAGTGGCATTCAGGATAGGAAAGCAAACACATGTGCTTGCAGTGACCGGGAGACTAAGTGTAAATGACTCATGGGTGTTGAAGCCACATGGTGCCTTGACTTTCAAGGAAGTTAGAATATGCTTAGGATAGTACTAGACTATTATAACAAGGCTGAGAAAATGAAATGCATTTTCCTCCTTTCAATTTGAAATAATTTAATACAAAATGTAGGAGGTTCTATGGCTAACCAAATCTGCCTGTGGGGACACTGAGGAGGAGTGACTAATCCTGGACCAAAAGACATGACTCCAGAACAACCCAACCCTGGGAGAACTTGAACCCACAAAGACCTGATGCTGGGAGGACATGACCCTGAACCAGAAGTCCAATTTTATTCTAGTACTAGTGGACTGAGGAGTGGGTCAGGCCACCAAGCCATGTGGTCCCCTCATCAGTCACCCTTGAAAGCTGCCAATCCAAGAAGATGAATGGACCACAATGACAGGCCCTGCCTCTGAGTGGCCCTAATGCAGGTGATCACTGGTCTGGTGTGTTTCAGAGTCAAGAGGAAATCAAGGGAATCAGACTACACAGAGACTCCAAGGGTGAGCCCAGGTCTACACAACTCAGGGTTGAGAGAGACAAGGCTGGAACTGGCACTAAGCCAGGCTGAGCCCCTCCCTGAAATTGTACTCCCTTCAGGGTAGTAACAGTGTCAGGATGCAGAGGAGAAGGTGGGAAGTAGGGAGGGTATCTGTGCTGACAACAGGTCTACAGGTGAGATGTCTCTGGAAGGAAACATGACTGAGTCTCAAGGGAAGCTGAGGAAAGCCCAGGACATCTGCCTGACCTGCTGAGAAGCCACCTCCCTCAGCCCAAGCTAGGTGCTGCACTGGCTGAGGAGTGCCCAGGATGGGTGTTGAGTGAGGCTGGGATGACTGTCCCAGGACAGCAAGGATGGGGGAGAACCACTGCTGGAAGAGAAGTCACCCTCAGAAGGCTCCAGTTGAGGAGCCTATCTGCTATTGCTGTCCCATTTACTCATTGCCCCCATGAGCAGATAACCAGGCCACGGAGACAGGCCCCATTGCATCCTGGCCCTATAATTACTTAGAGGCTCAATGAGAAGAAGGGGCTCCCCTGAGTGAAGGACCAAGGAACCTTGCTCCAATCACACCAGGACCAGGGATTGGGCAGGGTCTGTTCTGTTCTACTCACCCCATCTCTGCCCTTCCATGTCCTCTTCTTACCTTCCCTGCACCTGTTACCCATCCCATCTCACTGATACCCACCCTACCTATACCCTTGACCTGTCCTATCTCCACCTGTCCTACCCCAGCTGTCCTTCATGGCTCCAAGGACACTGCCCATTCCACCTACCCAAGAAAAACCTTTCAGGATCTGATCCGGGTGTCTGTGGAGCCTGCCCCCCACCAAAACTTCTTCTACACTCTATTCAGTGGTCACAGGAGGGAAACTGAGTCAAAGACCTTCTGTGCAAGCTGTTTCACTGCAGTGCCCTACTGTGTAACTCGCCCTCTGGTTTGGTAAGATCCTCTAGGTCTATATTGGCACAGATTCAAGTGGGTCTCAGGCCTCATGTGTGAGCTCTCTACACTGAAGACACCCATGATTTTTCCTTCTGTGGGATGTATTGACACCTGTCTCTCCTATCTGCAATCTTGACTCTCCAGCCAAGAGACCATGACTGGCTGTAGCCCCTTGGCATACTGAACACATGGTCTTGCCCTCTTGATGATCCTGCAGCATCTCTGAACAGGTCACCCTCAACCCACCCAGAGTTACACTCACTTGGGGATCTGTCATCATATATGTGGGAAACCAAGGCTCTGAGCAATTGGGATGAGCAGTGACCCCAGGCTCCTCCCCTATAAGAGCTGACTCTCAGAGACCTGAGCTCTGACACAGGGACAAGCTTATTAGGGTGTAACTTCACCCAGCCTGAGCTGTCCTCAAAAGCAATCCTGCCTCTCAAGGGGTCTTGCTGGGGCCATGGCCGCCCACACCTGCTAACAGGGCTGCCAGCCCCAGCACAGGCCTATTGGTAGTTGATTGATGGGTAATTGTTTTACCTCTGAACAGCCTAAGCCCCATAATTTGGAGGCATAAATCCCAGCCTGTCTGGGCTTGGCTGACATGGAATGACACCCAGAATTAAATAGAAGCATAACAATTAACAACCCATAAAAATGTTCCAAGCAGAGCCCCGCAAACAGAGGAAGTGCTCCTCCATCTCTTAGTGGGGCTTTTGCAGGCTGGCTGGGCCTGTTGGGAGTGGAGCAGTAGCATTCCATGTCTTCTAGCCCAGTGGAGTGGGGCCAAGCTGTCCCCACAAGGACAGATCTCCTTGTGCCTAGCAAAAGGTTCACCCCTGGCTTGGGCAAGTGCCCCAAGTAGTCCTTAACTCTACCTGCCTCCCTCTCCATTCCTGGTGTGGCAGGTGGTATCAGAACCCTCTCACTCCTCAGTCACTAGGAGATCACTCATGAGCATAAGGAGCCACAAGCAAGCACCACACTCACAGCAAACACCAACCTTAGTCTCCTTGGGTAGATATGTGCTCCACTGAGCTCCTTGGGGTGCTCGCCAAGGGCTGAGCCCCAGTAACCCACAGGGTCCCACACCAGGCATACCCATATCACCTCCTGCCCCCACCTCCAGCCACTGCTTGTCATAACGCCCAGACAAGCTCCCTTCCTCAGCCTCATGACAGGGTCCTCGTTAGGGAACTCATACTGAATGGTCAGCAGACTCTCCACATGTCCGTGGACTCTTATATCCCTAAGTCTTCCATGGGCCCTCACTGACCAAGTGCCATTACCCTGAACCCTGGGTAGGATCAGTGTTGGGGCCTGAAGGATCCAAGGTTCACTGGGAGGAGGTGTGGCCTTCCCTGGCCTCTCTGGATCCAGCTCCCTCCCTTAGGACAATAGGGAGGTTCAGCCAATCACAGGGCCTTTGCCCCTGGGTGGATGGTAAGGGGCAAAATCCCACCCCACGACTTTCTATGGTGCCTCCAGCATCAGAACTGCTTAAGAATAAGATCCATGAGGGCTTGACAAGGGGTCTCCCCCAAAAAGGTCATGAGACTAGAAGCTCCACAGTTGAGGTGTCCTTGGGCTCAACTATTCCCCATGCACTATAGGAGAAGATGGGACTGGGTCCTCCATAGGGACTTCAGTTTGAGGTCCCTAACAACACAGAAGGACCCATAGGTGGGGCCAGACAGAGAACCCACCTCACCTCAGTATCTGAGAACAAGTCAGTATCTGAGAACAGTATCTGAGGGGTCTTACTGGCCAGTTCCAACAGACATGATGGTGGCCCATAAGAGCCATGCTATCCTGGAGGGCAGAATCCTAGGCCCCATTGGCCACATTCAACAGATACCTCCAAGGTCCCATCTGCAATTGGGAGGGTCCTGCTGCTACAGGGAGCTGGATCAGGAGTTCAGACACCTGACCACAGGTTAAACACCAAAAACTCTTACTGACTTGCGCAAGCCTACTTTAAGAATCAAGTTAATAAATGCCACTTTCCCAGCACTAGGAACAGTCAAATGGTTGCCATAACTTAATTGACTCTGAGTTCTGTTTTGTAACTTGATAATTGTGATTTTGTTTTCTTATTAATGTTGTTTGAAACCTTGAACAACCTTCCAGGATGTTCTCTGGGTCTCTTCAGAGGGATTGCCTCCTCGGAGTGGAGAGCCAAGCCTGGTCTCCCAAAGGCCTCCCCCAAAGAGGAAGAGAAAATGGCTCACCTGAAAGTTCCACCCTTGGGACCCTCTCAAGGGAGGTGTCAAGAGTAGGAGCCCATCAGGTGCAAGAGGGCAGAAGGTGCTCCAGGCAGAGTGAACCATGTGAGCAAAGGCAGGAGGCCGGAGATTGATGCTGAGGGAGGTTAGTGAAGGTGGCAGTGGCCATGGGGATGAGGGTACCACAGGGTCATTGCTGCCAGTTGACAGAAGGACATGAATTTGACCTTGGATATGTCACAGGTGAGTTGAGGGGACATGCCAGTTGGTCCCAGTGAAGGAATTGTAGCCAGAGGGTGCCGAAGGGAACCCCAGGGGGAATTTGACTAGACTGGCTCAGTTGCAAGACAGCCTAGTCTGTTGAGCAGGGGTTGGGGGCTGCCTTTGAGAAGTGTGCACTTGGGAGGCCACACACAGACTCTTGGGCCCAGTCCCCTCCCCAGGCACTCAGGCAGGAGCCAATCCACATTGGGAATTCGGGGCAGGTCCGGCCTGCATGCTGTGTCGGAGAAATGCAACACAATTAATTAGCCCCTAAAAAAAGTGTTTGAAGTGTTTATTGCAGGATGGCGCTCCTGGTTTTATAAGCAGATGGGGAAATAAAGTGGTGGGGATGACAAGCCGGGAACAGCTGCACAGGGACCCGGAACCTAATTCATAATTCAGCAGACTAATCAGAGAACATCTTCTGCAGGCACCGTAATGAAGGGACGTGAGGCTGCAACTGATGAGTTGCTCCCCACAGTGCCCAGCCACGCCTGCTGGGCTGGACACTCCCTGAGCAGCCAGACCCAGGGCAGCCCCTCCCTTAGGCCCTGAGCCTGGCTGAGCCATGTTAGCCCAGATCCCAAGTAATGATGAGCCCATGCCCACATCTTCCCCATAGCCCCATGCAATCATAAACCCATTTTTCAGGACAAGAAAACAAGGCACAAGGAGACTGAGCCCAAGTAACAGCCATTGGTGGGTGTACAAATCAGGTGATCCAGGGTGCCCCAGTCCAGCTATGGAATGCTTTGTGCACAACAGAGCTTCAGAGAGACTAAAGAGCCCTTCCCTTCCTTGCAGGTGAGGCTGTGATACAAGAGGAAGATGAGAGTGCAGTGTTTAGAGTCTGTTACAAGGATGCAGGGTGTGGGGGCGGGGGGGCTTCTCTGCTGATCATAAGCTGGAGGTGGGGGACCCAGACAAGTGGGAGCCTGGGAGCTGGGTTGTACACGGGGCGACACACAGGCCTGGAGCAGGGAACCTGGAATAATTGAACATAAAAATTCACATGCATTTTATGAATCTTCTAGCTCCGACAGGAGCCCAGTGTTCACAGCAGTTGTGGACTGTAAAATGTGTGGAATGAAATATTTGTGACAGCCGTAAAGTCCTTGTTTTCTCCTCGCTGCTGTTGAAATAATGGAGGATACAGGGTGGGTATCTAGTCTCCCTATCCCCCACCAGCCTCTTCCCGTCTTCCACACACTTGTCTGTGTGTCCCTTGTATGTCCAGCAAGACATGGGACCCAGAGAAAAGCCCAACCACACCTGCCCTAAGCTGCTTATGGCCTCACTGGTCAACAGACAGGTGAATTAAACTTTGCATAGGCCTCCTTCGGAAACACAAAAAACACCATCCAATACCATCCAAGCTCATGCTGTAGCAGAAAAAAAACATAGGTGCTGTGATGCCCTGAAGGGGGATTGCAGGTGCTTTATGGAGTTGGGCTTTGAGGCATAGGTAGAAGCACACCAGTATGAGAAGCACTAGTTACCTTAACTTAGAAAGAGAGCCCTCAACCCTATCCCCAACTCCTGCTGGACCCCCCAGACCAGCCTGATTAGGGTGCTTTTCACAGCACCAGGACCATGGGCACAAAGTTCCAGCTCTCAGACCTGAGTTGCCACCCCATAAGCTTGAATGGCAGGGGGAATGCAGGAACTAGTAGCCAACAACCTGTTGTTGCACCACAAAGCAACCCAGTCTCTCACGTATCTTTGCTCTGGAAGGTCTGGAATTCAGGCAAGGCTGGGTGCTGTGGTTCTTTCGCTCCATGTGGCAAGTGCAAGGACCACTCAGTGATCCTTAGGGGCTATGCTTGCATGCCTGACCTTGGTAGGCAGACTGTAGGGCAGACCTTACCAGCCTTTGCTCTCCATGTGGCCTCTTCTTATGTGGTAGCACAGGGCCAAGAACAGGATATGGAAGCTTCTAGGCTTAGAAGGTCCAGGTCTGGGCATAGCATCACATCCACCCCATGTTGATGGTCAGTGCTTTCCAAGGCCCACGTGGTTCTTCAAGGCCCATGTGGGCCCAGGGAGAGATGAGGACCCATGTCATGGAGGGTCAAATAATGTGTGGCCACTTTTTGTGGTCCCACTGAATCCCTGTAGGCAGGCTCAATACAAAGTGCTTAGGTGGGGGCAATGGAGCAGAGCCCAGTTAGAACTCAGCCAGGAGCCCACAGATGTCTCTATCTCCCCAGGAAATACACCAGTTCAAATGCCCCAAATGAATAGAAGGGTGACCTCAAGGTTTTAGTTATCTGAATAGTGATATAATTTTAAAATGCTCCATCCCCTCACCCTACCAACTCCTAAGTGGACAAGGTATATAGTATACCAAGGATAGGCCCCTCAGGAATTGCACTTCAGTTCCACGATGGTTGCTGAGGTGGAGTCTCAGGCTTAAGTGGGCTTTGAGCTCAGCAGACAAAGCTGTCTGCAATGCAGTCCCTTTTCCTTGGACACCCTGCCCCCAAAATGCCTCCCCTGGTCTGTTCAGAGCTGCCATGTGGATCATCCTTACACTGATGGAAAGATTCCTCCTTGTCCACCCCACTGGTTCAGAGAGGGAAACCCATTTGCCCAAGGTCACCGAGCTTGTGAATGACAGAAGGACAAGAATCCAGTGTCCCTGGCTCCAAGGTCATATTCTTAGCCCCAGGCTAGGCCCGCTACATCCTCAGCCAGGACCCCAGAATGTATCTAATTTTGCTGTGTTTCTGGCCGCCACTATCTCACAATAAGACAAGATTTGCTAAGGCTCCATTGCAGGAGGATATGAGGCTGTTCTCCTAACCCTTAGCCTAATGGGTCCCTAACCCTTAGCCTAATGGGTCCCTTCAATGTGCCACTCAGTACCTGGGGAAGTGATCTGGAGGGCAGGGTATGATGTTGCCTGGGTATGATGAGCCACGTTCAGGGAGGGGACCCAGGGCTGTAGAAATTAAGCAGTTCAGCCAGGCATGGTTGTGCACACCTGTAATCCCAGTGACTCCAGAGGCTGAGGCAGGAGGATCGAGAGTTTAAAGCAAGCCTCAGCAAAAGTAAGGCACTAAGCAACTCAGTGAGACCGTGTATCTAAATAAAAAACAAAATAGGTCTTGGCATGTGGCTAAGTAGTTCAGTGTCCTGGAGTTCAGTCCCCAGTACCCTACCCCCAAAAAAGAAACTAAGCAGTGCAACTAGGATCTGTCCACTTGACCCTCAACTGGTCATATTTGTGCAGGCATAGCACCAACTATATATGGCTAATTCATGGCTACACCCATCCAGCCTTCTAAAGTCACAGACAGAGTGGCTCTCAAGAGATGCTCCTGTGCACACATCCACTCTGTGCCCAGCCTGCTCCTCAGGGTGGGCTCCAGCACAGGCAATCTCGCTAAACAAACATGCCCTGGATTTGATCTCTGTGCAAATGCAGCAGCAAATGCTACACCACAAATGAGGGACTCAGAGAACAACCTGACCCACAGCAGGAGCTTCAGGGGACTTGTCCTTCCTACCAGGGGGCAGGAACATGGGAGGCAGCCACACCAAATTGTGGGGTATCCTAAGAGGACTGCTCACTCAGTTCAAGGGTGCTAGGCTGGACCCAGGTACAGAAGAAAGCAAGGTTGATGTGGATCCAGTCCCTACAAGGGGGACCCAGACAGCGAACAAGCTGGGGAGAGAGAGCCAGCACCAGCAGCCCATGAACTGGAAACCTATCCTTGTCCCAGGGTCTGTGCCCACCCCAGCTCCATGACTCCAGAGCAGATGGGGCCATACCCACTGGCCAGCATGACCAGTACCACCCTGAGCCAACCTTCATACTATGGCTTCTCTTGCCTCAGGGGCCCTCTGGCCCAGTGTGAGAATCTAGTGCAGTAGACAAGCACCTCCCTGAGTTGGGGGGAAAGACTTCTCAAGATGGCATCCTCTTGTTGTTCACTTGTCCACTCCTACTTCCACTTAAGAGTTCTGGGGGAGTGAATGAAGGCTCTGGGGTCACAACCCAAACAGGAGGAGCACCTTAGCCAGTGGCAAAGACCTCCCCTATTCTGTCCTGAACAGTGTGGCCATGAGAGTGAGACCCCAAAAGTGGGGCAACACCAAGGACACTTGCAAAGCCTAGCATGTACGGGGTGGTATACTGTACTCCCCCACCCCTAGCTGGCTCCCTCCCACCCCACACCTCAGCCTGGAACTGCCAGTTCCTGAGGAACCAGGATCTCCTCCCAGTGTGGTATCTGTGCCCACACAAAGGCCCTGCCCCAACACTCACAGGCCATGGACAGCACCTGTCACCCCACAGAAGGACCACACATTTCTGAGTTAGAGGAGTCTTCGTTTTCTCCTCTCTAATTTTTCTTCATTTTCCAACTTTTCTTATGCTGGCATGAGTTTCTCATATAGTCAGAACAGAAAATGCCAACAGGGAGCAACCAGGCTAGAGGCTCGAGGACCAAGGGAATCCCTCTAGATTTGGAGTACCCAGTCAGTGGCCACATCCATAGTGCTGGGTCAGTCGAGAGCTTGCTGGAAAAGACTCAGTGCAGCCTCTTTGTGCAGCCACCCTTGGGCTGTACATTCTCCTGGTGCATTCCGTATTCCTCCTTGGGGACACAACAGCCTCATTTCACTGTCGATGCGACAGTTGCATTAACTTGTATCTAATGGAACACTCGGCTATTGGACATGGAGCAATTCCAGTTTAATTAGGCGTCAGGAAGCTGGGCATTAATTAAAGTAACAAAAGACTCAGCACAATGAAAGGACTGTACTTGGAAGGACTGTGGTTCATGCACAAAGGGGAGGCCAAGAAAAGGCAGCGGGGACAAGGCTCCTCACACAAGGCCACAGGCTGTCATCACCATTAACCTAGGTATCAATGCATCCAAGTTCACGACTCACCCCAGAGCCCACCCAGAGCCTTGCACACCAACCTTGCTGGTCATAATGGCACAGGGCTGGGCCTCTTTGGGCTAAGCTGAACCAAAAGCCTCCTCCCACTCCCTTTGACCCATTCCCTTCTCATGTTTTCTCTCCTTCCCTGGAGAAGTCTAATCCCCATGCTGGACTCAGATTCTGGTCAAACGCTCCCCAGGGGCACAAAGGCTTAAGCCCAAAGGGTGACTAGGGACAGTTGCTAAGAACAGAAGTTACAGGAGATACTCAGCCAGTTGGTGCCAGGCCAGCACCAGCCTTGCCCATATCTCCACCCTCAGTCCCTCCCCCACCACCTGCACCACCTCATCTTCCAACCTCTTCCTCTCAGTTCTGCTAGGCTTTTGTCCCTACATAGCAATGAGCAAAATCACAGGAGGTTTTAGTATTTATTGCATTTATGGGTGATACTCATGTGACTTTATTTTTTATATTATTTATTTATTTACTTATTTATTTATTTACTTTTAGAACTGGGAATTGAACCCAGGGCTTCACATATGCAAGGTAAGCACTCTACTACCACTGAGCTACATCCCAAGTCTCATGTGATTTTATTTTAAGGGCAGGTAAATTGAAGGCTTTAGATCTCTTTTTTGAAGGAAAACAGAAAACTAAATTATGGCCCCCTAGATAATCTTCCCCCATATTAACTGTGTTCCAGGGTTTCCCTCAGCCCTGGGCCTGTCCTTGAGATCTCCAGGCTATGGCTGTACCTGGGTCCCAGGTACTCTGGGCTGTGCTACCAGGGCTTCAGGTATTCAGGTCTAAGGAACTTTTTTCAGGCACCTGCACAGTGTCACATCTTTCCTGCTGGATGTTCTACATATGTTGATGATCTGATCTCCATTCTGCTAAGGCTGTAACTAAAAGGTCTGACTGGTGGGACAACCTCAAACACAGAGGTGGCAAGACCTAGTGTCCAATGGACCCCTAGGCTGAGTTCACACCTGGAAGCATTTGTAAGTGAGAGGGGTTTATGACAGGCCATGGGACCCTTCCCTCCCTTCAGTTACTCATCTGGAAGCTGATTGGGCAAGAACTGTGGACCACAGATGACTCTGGTCCAGAAGGCAGGAATCCTCACTACAACCTCAAGAGGATTCTGCCACATAATGATGGTAAATGAATGGTCTCCACGGAGCACTCAGTGCTGGTCTAGCCCCACACAGACGTGCACTTCAAGAAAACTGGGTGGGTGGTCAAGCTGCTGGGTGAGGTGGCACACACCTGCAATTCCAGTGACTCAGGAGGCTGAGGCAGGAGGATCACAAGTTCAAAACTAGCCTCAGCAAAAGGGAGGAGCTAAGGAATTCAGTTACACCCTGTCTCTAAATAAAACACAAAATAGGTCTGGGGATATGGGTCAGTGGTCAAGTGCCCCTGAGTTCAATCCCAAGTATCCCAAAAAAGAAAGAAAGAAGGAAGAAAAGAAGAAAGAGAGAGAGAAGAGAGAGAGAGAGAGAGAGAGAGAGAGAGAGAGAGAGAGAGAGAGAAAAGGAAGGAAGGAAGGAAGGAAGGAAGGAAGGAAGGAAGGAAGGAAGGAGGAAGGAAGGAAGGAAGGAAGGAAGGAAGGAAGGAAGGAAGGAAGGAAGAAAGGAAGGAAGGAAGGAAGGATACTGTCAAGCCTCTCCTTATCCCAATAGAACCACATTCAGCCCATTTCTGTGAGGCCCCTGGGGCTCAGACAGAAGGTGCTCCCTTAGAGACCCTGGCCAGTGAGTGGCAGAGCCATCCTTTGTCCCCACAGACCTCCCTCAGGAAGAACCTGGTCATGGGATCTGAGGGATGATTCTGTGGTCTCTAGACCAGAGTTCAGGCTTCAGGACTTGGTGGGTCCTGCCCTGCTTCGTATCCAGGCAAACACTCAATGCTATAATATTGATGTTTCCCACAATGTTGATCATATTTTCCCCATCAGTGGAGACCCAAATCAATGGCATTTGAGTAACTGGAGATTGATTTTAATTAAGTCTTAGAGTTTTGTAACCATGCCCAACAGAGGATTCCTCTCAGCTGACTACAGAGGGATTGTGGGAACTGAGTTCTTGCTACCTGAGGAGGATCCAGGGAGGCCTCCTGGGCATCCTTGGGTCTTGACCTGGGATATCCCCACATTACCCCCAGGACCAACCATGTCCTCATCCCAGACTCCATCTGACATTCTGACCCCATGGGATCCATAGGCAGAAGTGGCTAGAGTGGAGGCCAGGAAGGGGAAAAGTTCTAAAAAGAGCCTGGCTGGCCAGGGGAGCCCTGCCCTGAGCCCAGCTTTCCTAGCTGAACCTTAAACAAAACCAAGTCCTTCCTTTCCAACCTCAGTTTCCTCAGAGACATCTAGAACACTGACATTTTATTCTCTTCTGTCACCTCGTGGGATTGCCAGGAACCTGCCATCCAACTCTCCTTTTGCCCAAACTTTATACTATAAGCATCATCCCTGGGGCTCTTTTCCCAGTACTGCCCTGACCTCACCCCCATTCCCACAGCCCTCCAACCACAGGATGAGGAGGGCACCCATGGATTCACTACTGGCCCCTGGCCTGGCCTGTACGGGCTGCTTTTTGGGTGACTACTATGACCTCCCAGCTTATCACGATGCTGTCAGGAGCTGGGGACCCTGAATATTCCCTGGCCCCCCAAGTGGCAGCCACCCCACCTCATGCACATGTACCCACTCCTCCTACCCAGCCTCTCCAGCTGACTCCCACCACCCACTAGCAGCAGGACACATTTAATGACACAGAAGAGAGAAGGTCATTAGCAAGAATGCATTATTAATGAGGAGGCCTAACTAGGCAGACCACTAAATCACTGGGTCTCATCCCAAATCCCTTAGGACTAAATGGGGGAGGGCTGAGCCCTAGGAAGGGAGTGCCAGGCCTCTGAGTGAGTCCCTGTGTGTTGAGGCAGCACCCACCCCAGGGGCATCCAAGCCTCAGGCAAAGACTCAAAGACTACTGATGTCATGGCCCTAGGAGCCTCCAGTTTTTCCCTGCCACAGGCTTGAGCATGCAAGAAGGTGCATGCCCACACACTGAGCTTCTGCACTGGCTCTCAGAGCAGACATGGGCCTCAGGCCCACAGGTCCCAAGGGGCAGCAGGGTACTAATGGGGATCCACCAGATGGCAGCTCCCTGTGGCAAATATCTTCAACAAAGGATGGCTCATGGCCTTGGCCCTCTGCTCTCTTTCTCCCTGAATACCCCCAACCTGATCCATCTGAGAGAGGCAACCCCCCCGAAGCAAGGTCACCTTAGCACATAGTGCCTCCCAGTGACTGCTCTGACCCTGACAGCCTGGCAACAAAACTCAGTACCATCATAAAATAGAAGCAGCAGCCCGGACAGATTCCTCTGAGTCAATCCCACCTGCAACCCAAAAGGCTGCAAAGAAAACTGCCTGCCTAACTTGGCCCAGTGTCAAGGACCATCAATAACAAAAAAACCTCAGCACCCATGACAATTTCTCTCTTTTGTCTCAAAACTCTACAGATAGAGAAACTGAAGCAGGATAGGGGTGGACAGCATCAAATGCAGAGCCAGGACTGGGACCAGGCCTCTCCCAGCTACCCCAGAAGCTACTGCAGAAGTTGCCTTCCAGGACTGCCCCACTGGATCATCAGCCCCTACAGGGAGTAAAAACCAGTGGGGGAGGGGCTTATGGTAGCCACTCAGGAGGCTGGTGGGAAGAGCAATGATGGAGGAGGGGAGGGGAGGTGGCAGACAAAACCACTGTGAAGCCCAACGGGTCAGGGCCAAGGGCACTAGGTACTTGCATGGAAAGGACATTTTCCTGGCACATGGGGAGGGGAGTGTAGTAGAGTATGAGTGGTTTCTCACTGAAGAAGCCTTAATGAGCCATTAGGCTCAAAGGAACCAACTATCCCACTAATGGCCTTAGGGCCTCTATCTCCAGAGTATGAGATCTGTGACAGGGTTAATGAGGAAGTATTGACCAAGGGACACTCCAGCACCATGACCCTGATTTGAGAGCCTGTGTTGGGTTGGGACAGGGGGAAGATAGGGGCCATGTGTCTGACAGCCCCAACACTGGCCTTCAAAACCTTGGGCAGCCCTGATCTTCTCAGGCCTCAGTTTATCCATCCACATGTGACTTTGAAGGAAATGGCACTCTCCAAAATGGGAAATCGAGGCTGGGATCACAGCCATACCCACTTGGCCAATAGCCTGTGGGAACTGTCTCTTCTGACAGGAAGATTCCTTCCCACAGAGCCACCACTCTGGGCCCTTTATTTCTCTAGCAGCAATCTTTTCTTAATCTTATACCTTGAAAATGTGTAAACTCTCAAAACAAGTGCAGTTCAGTACCCACTCCCCTGGCCTGGGCCCACAGCCCAGTGTCATATCTGCCCATTGTCATCATTGTCATCACTATGGTGATAATGGCTCTGAGTTAGGAAAGAGGTGGCCATGGATAACCTGCCTCTCCTTTCTGGGGTTTCTGCTGTTTTCTGGTGTCTTTGCATCTTTGCATCTGGAGTGGCAGCCCCAACAGGTCTGTCGTGCATCTTTCACTGGTGTAAGGCTTCAAGGTCTCCCCACCAGGAGACCACTCTCTTCCTCTTTAGAATTAGTCAGAATATTGTGGAGAAGCTGAGCTTAGTCACAGTCCTGTCTTATCAGACCTCTGTCTCCTGATTTTTGCCCCAGCTGTGATCCTGCCCAAATTATCATTACCACTGTGGTTGAAATAGAGCCAGAGCCTCCAATGTACATCCACTCACACTTTAGTGAGAATTGGTAGATGGAGCAGGCCTGATCCAGATCCCAGAAGCATGGCAGGGCCAAGCACCCAAGGTGGTCCATGAGCCTTTCTAACTTTTTATTCACATTTTCCCCTATGGAGCTTCATAGGTGAGTGCCTGGCCTTCCTGGAGGGCAAAGTCTGGTTCCTTGTTCTCCATGACCAGAGCTAGCTGATCCATTCTGAGACGCATGACAATGATGACAATGATGCCCGTGCAAAGATAGCACCAGCCCCAGATAAGGGACAAAGTGGCTCTGAAGGCTCTGGGAGCTGTGATGATTCAGGACAGTTCTGCTCAGAGGAGGGATGGGGGTCAGGGGAGCAACATGGCAGTCAGTTGAGAGGGGAACCTGGTAAAAGAAACCAGGATGAGAGAAACTTACTCACATGAAAGGCAGAAGACTCCCAGATCCTGCCCCACTCTGGGCTCCTAGTAGCTTCTAAACCACTATCCAGTAGACTCAGGATAGAGGGTACCAGACCTCCTCTGCCTAGAATAGCCCTCTTCCTCCCTTTGCACATGAAGATTTCACATAGATAAACACCTAAGTCTGCAAGTCTAGAGAATTAGGGTAGAAATACTCAAGCACTCACACTTTAGTGAGAACTGATGGATGAAGCAGACCTAGGCCAGATCCCAGGAACATGGTATGACAAGTCTGATGATGGAGGGGTACACCCGGGAACCAGAAGGGTTGAAGCAGTAGGAGAATGAGGAACTGGCCTATGAAGTCAGAGGATACCCAAGCCCACTACCCCTGAGATTTGGGACACCTATAGGGAAGGGACAGAGACTTTTGCGCTAATCCTCTGACACAACTCCATGGCCACCCCACAAGCCAAAAAGAGTAGGAAGAGAGGCTTCACCCATCTGGCCCAGTACCAGGCAGAGAAACCCCTGCCTTTCTAATCATGAGTGCAATGTTCTTACTCTGTAAGGGTGGATAACACCAACCCCTGGCATATAACATCAGGAAGCAAGGGTGGCCAGGGGTCAGTGGCTCTGCCACCCTCTAGCACCAAGGTGCCCTCACAATGCAAGGAATCAGCAACTTTGATAGGCTTTTATTTAACTTTCTCTTTATCATAATTACTTAGAAAACTATTAAGTGCAGTTATTAATCAATGAGTAATTATTATCCACTCTTGTATTAATTATCTGGCCATCGGGAATGTCACCAAGATTTAAGATTTTTAATTGTTAATAATATTTCCCAAACACGAGAGAGACTTAATGCACCTCCATATATTCTCCCTCTGCCCAGAATGAGACAGGCAAGGGCCTTCCTGCTATAGGGACAGATCTGCTTCTTACCCACACTGCCTGGCAGGGCTGCTTACTCACCAACATATCTTGAGTTCCAGCAAGGTTCTGGGCAAGCCAGGATAACTGAATCTTCCCTCCAGCCATGCCCTGAGCCCCAGACGCTGGACCATGAATGTGGTCTGCTCATGTTTCCCCTCCCTGCCCTTCCAATTATGCATTCTGGACCTGTAGAAGCCAATATGGGTCCTCTATGAGGCCCATAAGTTGGAGTTCCCAGCACTGAGGCCTACAAGTAGGATTATGTTGGGGAGAATGCAAAGTGCTAGCCACGCAAAAGGTGCCCCATCCCCAAGGCCCTGCTGTCCTAGGTCAGCCCTACCACCAGATCCAGGCCTCACCACCACTTGGCCCTGCTGGAATCTCCAGTTTTCCCAATAGCCTTCAGCCCCATGGCCAGAAGCACTTAAGGAGCTTCCAGGAGACTCTCCACTGTGTGCCCACAGGCTGGCTCTATAAGGACAGGATGGGTCATGTGAGTGGGTGAGTAGGGTTGGAAAGCCAAGGGATGACATAGCAGACACCATAGATGACATTATGTGACCTCGATGACCTAGCACCACTGTGGACCCAAGTGCCCAGCTCTCCTGCTGCTATTATCAGATGACATAGTAAGGGCACCCTACCAACTCCAGTTCTCAACACCCCTTGCCTGGCCCTTCATGGGCATCCTGGCACTTTGTCATGGCCTACCAGCAGTGGGCACTGCATCATCCCATCTCACAGATGAGCAAACTATGGCTCATGGGCAGGAAACCAGTACAGGAGACTCTAACCACCTTGCCTATGACAAGTTCTGAGCAGTTGAGGCTTGTGGGATAAAAGTGCACCTCCTCTGGCTGCCCTTAGCTCTGGGGAAGCCATGAAGGATATTCTTCCAGGCCGCTGGCTTGGGAGGATGTGGTGTGGAGAAACAGAAAGACCAGGGCACCTCCACCCACTCCCCTCCTTTTATTGCTTCCTCAGCTCCAGTTTGGTAAACAACAGAAGGTTGGTTGGTACTAAGACAGAAGGAGACACTGAGGAGAGTGTCCATGTGCTATGGTCCGGGTACTTCAAGACCTGTCTCTGCCTGCCCATCCTCCCTCTCCACAATATCCACCCTCACAAAGCATCATGTGGGATACTCCTCCATTGCACTCAGACCAACATGAAGGCTCCTATGCTGGAGCAAATGCCAGGAGATGGAGAGCCTCAAATTCAGCATGGAGTTGTTGCTATGACAGTGATAGTAATGATGAGGATGAGGATGGTCACAGTCATAGTCATCATACTGATGGAGCTGGTAGTGGTGGTGGTGGTGAATGTGGTGATGGTGGTGGTGGTGGTGATTGTTGTGATGGTAGTACTAATAGTGATGATGATGGTAGTGGTGGTGGTAGTGATGAAGATGATGGTGATGGTGGCAGTGTCAAGGTGACAACAGTCATGTTCATGGTGAAGTAGTGATGATGGAAATTGATTCTCCAAGACCCAGGGTTTTGTGTACAAGCAACTTCTTTGTGCCCCAGAGCCACTGGACCCTTCGCTATCCTGGTGGGCTGCCCCTGGAGGCAAGAAGAGCAGAGTTCTGACTGAACCTGACAAGGCAGTCAGTATATCTTGAGCTCACAGAGAACATTTAATCTTAGTTAAAAATAAATAAGTGCAATTATTGGAAAGGGAAAAATAGCCTAGTATTTACTGCAAGTGAATCGAAGGTAATTACTCTGGGAAAAGTCCTCTTTCAGAATGCCAGGCACCGATCCTCTTCCCCCACCTGTCAGGTTTACATGGCAGTGGGGTCACTTGACAGGGCCTGGTGGGAGGGAGCAGAGTGGAATCACCCTGAGCAGAGCTTCCAGGGGAGTACAGCTCCCTCCTGATCCCCACTGGCAATGCCCCCCTTTCCTGACCCACTGGCTCCAGAATTCCTCAACATCCACTCCTCAGCCCCCTGGCAGGATGTCCCCAGGCCAACGCTTGCTCACTCTGTTACTCACCTGCACTGTGACCCCAGATAAACCCTTCACTAACAATGGATGAAGGTAGCTGCCCATGGTCAGTGGGTAGAGGAGAGTCACTGCCAGTGGTCAGTGTCCTGTGACACAGTCCATCTCTATATAAAAGTGGGGCCTTGTCTTCGCTCCTCAGGCCCCAACCCATCCCAAGGGGTTCTCGATAGACACCTGTCCCACCAACCTGGAGGTGAGCCCCACGTCCCCATGGCCTTGCAGTAAGTCAAACCCTGAGGTTGGAAGCCCCTCTGAGCACGACTCAGGCAGGGTCAGGATCCTGCAGGCTGTAGAAACAAGAGTCAGACAAACCCAAGACTAGGGTGGAAGTGCTTTCAGGGGAGGTAAAGCCAGGTCCAAAGTCAACTGCCCAGCTCAGCACAGGACCCCAGACCCTGCTACTGGATTAGCCAGGTCACTCCCCTGAGTCTGGCTAAGCAAGGGGTCCATGGGTACCTGGGAGGTACCAAGCAGTGTCACCCTTCAGCCCAGGTTCTCCTCCCAGCCTCCTCCTTGGTGTAGTCCAGCTAGTCTGACCTCCTCTTTGCCTTGTGGATGCCTTTGTTTCCCCTCACCTGGCCCCTGACCAGGTAAGTTCACCTTCCCCAGATCCAACCTGAGGGTCTGCAAAGATTAGGAGTCCTAGTGGTGACCTAGCCCCAACACTCAGGCTAGGCAGACTCAGCCCTATGCTATGGGGGATGAGTGGTGAGGAGCTACCATTATAATTAGCATGAAATGTGCCACATTTTCCAGGGAGGAAAATCCCATCTTGGAAATACAAGTCAGATGCAAGTTCAATATTACCCGCGGGGCTATAAAACCTTTTTCCAATCACCTGGTGCTGTTGGCTGCCAGCACCATTAATCCTAGAGATGTTATTTAGAGCCAAGACATCACTTGGGGGGAAATATCAGGTCCAATCCCCTAGAGGAGTTCCTGTCTGTTCTCCACAGAGGCCTGGGGAGATGGAACATGCACTGGGTGGGAAAAGTGCGAGGACATGCACTCATCTCTGGCAGTCATGAGACTAGGGAATCAAATCTCACTTCATCACCCTCCACTCCAAAATGCAGACCCTCACTTCTAGGGCTGCAGGGCCCTAGAGATGGGTGCCTTGGTGTGTGGGGAGACTGAGGCCAAAGAAGCCTAGAGGGAACCAGGGTGCACCAGACAACTCAACCCCAATATCCTTGCCTCCCCTCAGTGGACAGTCTTCCTCCCCATTCCCCAAACCACTGGCCCAGCCCTCATCCTTCCCCCTTATGATCGTTATCATCCTGCAGCCTATCTTTAAAAATCGTTTCCTTGATTACCAAGGGTAACAATGAAAACTCGTAATTGAATCTCCAAGAAATTACCATTTTTATAACTTGCGCCCAATTCCTGAGATAAATTAAATGTCTCCCTCGTACAGCAAGCCTGCTCATGACACATCAGCGAGGGATTCATACGCCCTCTATCATCATTGCAGGGTCTTAGTAAGAAGAATGTCTCAAGCTGCCTCCCTGAAGGCATCTGGTGGCTCCACAGCACAGCCCTGAGTGGACAGTGGTTGGTTGGAGAGGCTGTAACCAACCATAGGGTGGGCAGGTGGGTGGGTGGTAGAGTGGTTAGCTCTTTTGCCAGCTGGTTGAGTGAAGGTGTGGGTGGTTGGTAGGAGGGCTGTCTTAGCCTGAACTCCCTATAAAACCAGGCCTGAGGCCCTGGCAGGAAAGGT
This sequence comes from Glaucomys volans, assembly GCA_020662805.1. Lineage (NCBI taxonomy): Eukaryota > Metazoa > Chordata > Mammalia > Rodentia > Sciuridae > Glaucomys > Glaucomys volans. Next base: position 26,544 of record JAJEJO010050771.1, on the reverse strand, counting down.
ATAGCTTTCTGGGAAATGTGACCCAGGGAGCCAGAGAGAGGGAGAAGGTGGGGGAGCCAGGCAGGATGAGGGCTACAGGGGAGCAGTTAGCCTAAGAAGGGAGGAGGATTTACCCACCTGCCACCCCATCTTGTTGACCACAGGGAGCCCACTGCCCACCTGGCTGGGTTGGTATCCACAGGTACCCTGGCAGCTCACATTCAGGAATCTGAGAGGTTTTGGGGGGTAGAGGAATTGGAGGCAAGATTGGGTGCAGAGCCAAGGAGCAACTCTGCTGTGTGTCAGTCACAGCCTGGTCACCCATACTCAGCAGGGGAACTGCCAAGTGTGTTGGGCAGCAGGTGACCAGTTGATTGAATGGTTTATAAACTGGTATGTTGACGGGTTTGGTGGTAACAGTAGGTAAGTACATGTCTCTCACTGATCAAGGGACCATTGGTGGTGGGGAAAATGAAGTCCCCCAGACCAAGGACTGAGTTTGCTATGAGTGTCGGCCAGCTGTGCTCAGCAGAACCAACTTTAAACAGAGGACCCAGTAGTGAGACTGTTCAGGAGAGAGAAAAAACAATAATCCCTAAGAGTACCTGGGATTTGCTGCCTATCGTCCCACTGGAGAGGAGTGGGTGCTGTCACTGGAATGGAGGATCTGCTCCCAGTGGATGGAAGGAGATGAGGCCCAAAAAGCAGCCTCTCACTTTGGATGTATGGACAGACTTAAGGTCAAGGGCAACACTCTGGGATCACCAGGAACCTGGAACCTGGGAAGGCTGACCTTCTCCTGAAGAGGCAGGTAGCCTCTGGGCAGCACCCTCTAGTGGAGACAGCTGAGGGAACTAGAGTAGAGAAGACCACAGTTAATCACAGTCAGCACCAAGAAAGAGCTAGATGTCCCCACCCAGCAACTCTGTACTCCTTTCTTCTCCCTCCTATTTACCCTCACTTTTTCCCCCTTACTCTCTTCATCCCCCCCTAAGTCAAGGGCTTGCCTAGAACCTCAGGGGCGGGGGCCTGAGACCCTCAGGATCAAATGGCAGAGCATGATGTCAGTTTACTTCCCAGCCCTATGCTCTGGGCTAGGGCAAGGGGAGCCTACAACAGCCCCTTATCAATGCAGGAATTTGTGACTGAAGAAGGCAGCCCACCTAGAGTCAAGGCTACACTCAGACCTCTTAGAGAGCCCAGGGTTGAGAGAGCCCCAATCCCCAGTCCACAGGTTCTCAGCCCACCGCCAGACCTTGCCCACTTACCTCCACCCTCCAGTCATACCAAACAGGCCTATTTCCCCAGAACCTAGACAACCAATCTGGGCACCAAGTTCCCAACCCCCACTCCTGCCTTGCACCCTAGAGCCCCCATTTCACCAGGAAGAGCCCAGAACCCTGGACTGGCTCCAAGAGTCAGGACATGTGGAGCTTCCCAGAAGCCTTGATGGTCTAGGCCCAGATCAGGAAGAGGAAGGGGAGGCTCTGGGCTCCAAGGAATCTGTACTGAGACCCCTCTCAAAGAGCTCTGACCCCAACACACAAATAAACTCTTCAAGTGGCAACCTTGGAACACTGGTGATAAGAAAAAAACATGGTAGATATAGCCTTAGGACCAGGCACTAAGTGACCCTGTGGTTACTCCAGACGCCCCATCCAGTCTTCCTACTAGGTCATCCCATATCATGGCCCTAGGCATCATCTCTTGAGGCAAAGTGCCAGCCTCCCCTACCCTGCCTCTAGGGCCCTCACCTTCCCTGGTCCTCCCCAGTCTCCCAGGTGACCCTTATATGCAGTTTGCTTCTCAGAAACTCTACAAGTAGACTGTATCCTGAACCCGCACTGACCTCCTAGAAGGTTTGGGATGTCCAGGTTTGCCTTGGTCCTGTGCACAGTTTTCTCTTCACTCCACCCTCAGCACCCCCATGAAGAACAGTACCAAAAACTTGGGCCACTCTCTAGCCAAGGTCTCAAAGACCCTGGGGCTAGTACGCACATAAACTGGACAGGGCTATAGTGAAACTGAACAGACCTACTCACATGGTCCTAAAACCCCAGAGAAGGGAAACACGAAACCAGCTCAGGGAAGGTGAGGGGAGCCATAAACATTGTTGGGGTGAGTCTCAGGTTCTTTTATTTCCATTTGAATAGTGTGAGAAGGATACCTTCTATCTAGCAAAAGAAGTTGGGGCCACCAGGCCAGACGCTGTCCTAGCCTCTCACAAAAACCACAGATCCAAGTGGAGAGGACCCAGCACTGGCCCTGACTTGCCAGAATCTTCAGCCTGAATGAACTTCCCCTTCCCCGCCAGCTCCCTTTTCTCAGGGGGCTGCCTTTCCAGCCCTGGGTTCTGAGTTCCAGAAATCTGATTTGGTCTGCAGGGTCTTGGCTCCATCTGGTGGTAGACATGGGAACTGAACTTCACTCTGACCAGCACCTTCAGCCTGGGAGAGGGCAAGCAGTGATGAAAGGCCAGCCTTTGGCCACTTAAGGTGGGTCCTTTGGCCAACCATAGCCTCAACTGAATGAGAGGGTCCTGTTTTCAGGGTACAGAAATAGGTTTAGGGAGGTCACAGTCTGATTCCCTGAGCTGACAAACAGTCCAGTACCCAGCAGAAGCTGGGCAAAGCAAAGGGGAGAGAAGTTTTTGACCCCAGTAAGGTAAACTTGGCTCTGACCATCAGGTCCTTCAGCCACACTGGCTTCTCAGGCACCACCATCCATCTGGAAGGGGACAAATAAGGGGGACTGAGTCTATCTGGGTGAGATCCTGGGGAGAAGTGTCCTCTGGGCTCAGGGGTGGGTACATCCAACTCATCCACAGTGACCTTGAAAGCACAAGGGCCATGGAAGTCCTAGCATACTAACTCTCCAGGCCTTGGAGCCCTCAACATTCTGGACTGACTGTGATTTATTGGGGCTGTGTTGTCCACAAGAGGATTTTCTTTGACATTCTTATAATCTTTTCAATTCTTAAATAAAAAATGTGAGCAGCAGATAGCCAAAGAGTCATCTGGGAGGGGAGACAAATGGTCTGCCACCGCCAACACCTTAGGAGCTTTGTGGCCATGCCAGGGACAGGGCAACCTTGAGGCATGCCTCCCCTTCCTGAGTCTCAGCCTCCGAAATAGGAATAATCCCCAAGAGGACTTCATGGATACATCCTCCACCAAAGGCCCTCTTTTGCTTATGCCCCATCCCCAGGACCCAGCCTCTTCTTTTCCTATAGGCTAGCAAGGGCAGCAGAGGCCACCCAGCCCACTGTGGCATATGTCTTCTTGCCAGGAATAGAGAGGTCCAGCATTCCCTCCCTGCCTTCTGGACCTGGAATGGGGTGTTCACTCCTCAGGCCACCCCATCTCTGATCCAGCCTTCAGTAGACTCATTCTCCTGGCTATAAGTCTTGGGGTGCCTGAGAGGCCAAACCATCCTCAAAGTTCCATGAAACCTGGCCACCTGTCACTCTGCATCTCTTAGATGCTCAGAACAAAGGGAGCTTGCCCCCAGAGAACATCCAGACCCTGGGAAAGTGATGAAAGGGCCAGGGAGTGACATGAAGCTCCAGGTGAAGGGAGGCAATGCCCACAACAGGGTTGCTCCAGAGAAACTGATAGGGACTAAGGGACATTTCTCCAGGGTCTGCTGACACCCCTGATCCTCCATATGGGGCAGTTCCAAGGGCTAAGTGGGAGAGGCTTCCCTGATGGGCAGGCTGAAGGAAACCAAGTTAAGGAGAACAAAGATGGGGTCCCCCCTCCAGGGGTTGTGGTTGGTCCATCCACTCAGGGCCTGTTTTCCAGCTTTTGAAGTGAGCTCAGGATATTGAATGTCAAGGCCACATTGAGTAGGGAAAGAGTGCCCCATCCAGTCCCTGCCCATGCTTCCAGCTTGACTCTAGACAAGAAGAGCTGGGTCTCCATGCCAGTAGCCAGTCCTGCCTTCTCTTCTCTCTCCTCAGCATACCCTGGGCACAAGCCAAGGAGGGGCAAGGGCAACTGGGGAGGCCCCTTCTCACTGTTCCAGGCTCTCCAAGGCCATCTGGGCGTCATGACAACATGGGTACGAAGCAGCTGCCATGGTAACTACCGTCCAGGGAGGCGTGCTGCCTGGCAACATGGGCTATGTTTCCCCCCTCCCACAAACAATACGCTCTGACTGGCCACACTTTCCACGCACAAGGCTGGGAATTCCAGCATCTAGACAGTACTCCAACCTGAGGCAGACTCAGCCTTTCCTGCATGAATATCCTGGAGCCCCCACTGGATGCAGAAACCCTATGCCCACCCCAATCCAGGACACATGGCACTGGGCATAATTAGCATATCTTGCCCTGTGAGCGGGAAGCCCACCGTGACTGCAGATTCCTCTCTCCCTCTTAGAGTCCCCCCACACACACCTCTCGTGGTGTTCTGGATCTCAAGGCCACATTGCAGAGACCACTGGGATAGAGTAAGGAAGGTTTCAGGGAAAAGGCATCTTCAGGTCTGGCTTCCTTCAGTACCAGACTTCCAGACCAGGCACAGCACAAGAAAAGGTAAGGGTGATCAGGGCGTGAGGGGCTTCCAGGCTGAGAAGGGAAGTACCCTGGGTGTTAGGCAGCAGGAGGACATAAGTGTGTGTAGGGTACCCAAGGCACTTCAAGGTCACTAGAAGACTGCAGTACAGCAGGGCACCTACAGTGCCACCTGAGGATCTTTCTCAGCAGTTTACCCTTGTGGCCACTAACTCATTGTCATTATTACAGGAGTCACTGAACATTCTGGACCCCTACTGGGTGCCTAGAATCCTGAGGGACACGGCACAGGACAAAGCCCTCACACTGCCCCCCATACCAGCTGCTCAGGGCCTTTGCCTGTGCTAGGTTCCCAACTCCCACCCATGGCCCGTTTCACCTCAAAGGCCCTCCAAGAGCCCTTCCTTTGTCCCCATCTCTGAGCTAAGCACCTCCTGAGATCCATGAAATCCCAGAGGGGAATTAACAGGCAGGTATCAGGAGAGGACCTTGAAAGCTTCTACATCCCTTTTGGATGCTGAGCAACCACCCACCCAGGAAACTCAGAGGCAGTTCAGGAAGCCACTGATTCAGGTTCCTGGCCCGTCCCATCACATCAGTCCTCAGTCAGACATTGATATAGGATGCACAGATGTTGTTCCTATCCCTGGAAACACACAGTAGCCTCCTGCACCAGGGGCACATGTATCCACTTGAGTCCAGTATGAGCCACCACTGCAGTCATTGTACACCTCCCCCTCTGTCAGCGAGACCCTCAGTGTCTCTGACTCTATATCTTCCCCACGTAGAGAAGAAAATAGGAGAGAGGCCATATGCAGACAACGGATCTCAACAAATATTTACAGAAGGAAGTAGGGACTGACAGGGGAATAGCCCATGTGGAAACCAGGTAAGGGCATAAAATCTGGCTGTTTGGGGCTGGCTTGTACTCTGTTGTACTCTTTTTAATAATTACAGTAGGACAGCAGGTATCAAGAGGAACTACCGAGGCAAACCCCCAAATTCAGTCTCCACTTCAAACCTCAGAGCTACAGCAGGGAGACATGAGCTGGTGTCAGGAGGCCTTCCTCCCAGGAGCTCAACTACCCCAGCTTCCTAATGGGGAGAGGAAAGTACCAGCTGGCTCTTTCCTGCCTTCCTTATAAACAGGGACAATAAAAGAAAGAAAAGCCAGATGATGGAGGATAGAATCCATTGGGAAGTCCTAAGATCAAACACAAAGGTGGAGGAGCGGAGAACAAAAAAGGGAAAAGAAAAAACAGTCAGCAAAAGATGCCCCTTCCCCTCAAAATCCAGTAAATCCCAAAAAGACAATAGGATGTTCTGAGAAAATAGGAGGCATCCAAGGAACAATAGAGACACCACAATTTAAAATATGACTACTGAAATTCAAAGAACACTTTTAAAAACCATAGATATACAGTCATGCACTGCATACCAGCATATTGGTCAACAACAGGTCACATTTAGGATGGTGATCTCATTATATTATAAGGGAGAGGGCTGGGGTTATAGCTCAGTGGTAGAGAGCTTGTCTCACATTTGCAAGGAGGCCCTGGGTTTGATCCCTAGCACTGAAAAAAAATTATAATAGTGCTCTGAAATTTTTCTATCAACTAATAATGCTGTAGCCCTCGTGATATCATAGCACAGTGTAGACTTCATGTGATTGTGGTGATACTGGTGTAAACAAACCTACTGCACTGCCACATTTAATTGGGTTTGGTTCAGAATACTGGATGAGATAATAAATTACTATGTTATTGGTTTATGCATTTACTATACTACACTTTTTTGTTGTTTATAGTGTACTCCTTCTACTTGTAAAAAAAATGTTTATTGTAAAATAGTCCACTCTGTTATGCCGGTAGCAGCCCTCAAACATCTCATGTTTGTTGTGCCTCTTGATTGCATCATTTTCTCTTGTGCTTGATTCAATCTCATGTTGTTTTGTTCATTACGGCCCTAGGAGCAGGAGGCTGTATCATACATAGGGGTACCATATAGCATTGGGTTAGGAGGTTATATCATTTAGGTTTGTGTAAGTGCACTTTATCATATTCAGACAACCAAATCACCTAATGAAAAATTTCTCAGAACACATTTTCACCACTAAGTGATCCATAACTGTATGTAAAGAGAGTATTAGGACTCAAGGAAATCCTCTACAAATAACAAAGACAAATTGAAAAAAAGTAAAGAACACATAAAATCAATCCAAAAGGCCTAACATCTGACTACTGGGAGTTAGAAAAAAAAAAAAGGCAGGAAAAGCAGAAGAGCTTTTATTAACAAAATACTAAGTCGCAAGATGGAACATGCCAGACTGAGAATGTAGCTCACTGGTAGAGTGTTTGCCTAGCATGCATGAAACCCTGGGCTCTAGCCCCAGCACTGCAAACCTAAAGAATAAAAATATGGAATGTGCCCACCAAGGGTCCATTGCCATGAGCAATAAGACACTCTCAATAAGCAGGTAGTCCTAGGGCTCCAGAGGTCAGGAAGAGCCCCAGAGTCTCCATAGTAGCACTGAGGACCTTACCTTTTGCCCTTGAGCTCCAAGGGTGGGGGTAGCAGGAGATGCCCTTGGATCTTATTATCTCCCCAAACTAACATCCAGCAAGCAAGAAGACAGAGTAAGATGCTTCTAGACCTATGTCTCATGATTATCTAATCCCACGCGACAGACTACTCCAAAACTTGTAAGTGAAAACACTCATGATTTAACCTAGGACTTGGCAGTGTATTTGTTGGTGACTTGACTGGCCCTGGAAGCAGATTCTTCAGGACTTTTGGTGGGCTTTCTCACTCTCCTTCAGGCATCTGGACCTGGCTGGGACATATTGCAGAGTGGCCTGGAACCTAGAGGAAGTCACATCAGTAACCATTTCTACCAATTTGGTTTCTACCAGGACTCAGGATTCTTCTGAACCAACTTACTAAGGATGTCACTGACGAAATTCCATGGAATGAAGGAGGAAAACAAAGAAGAGCAGGGAATGGGTCACAGGAACTCAGGGAACCCAAAGGACAGTGCTGTGGTGGGAGGGGCCCCCGGGGCCCAGCTCCTGCCCCAGCCCCTACCCATTATGACCTCCCTGGCTGTACCTAGGCCTTTGTGACTGTCATCCAGGCAAACCTGTGAGCCAGAGTGACACCCAAAGTACCCTCAGTAAGAGGGTGGCAGATCAGCCAGGCCAGAGCCTGGACCTGGGGTCAGGAAGGGGTCACAGGGAGGGATGGAGGGGCCAAAAACTCTGGGACCCTGTGGCCACTCCCACTCCCAGTGCCCCCCAGCCCCAGCCTCGAGCAGCCACGGAGGATGCTTGGATCAGCCCTGCCAGGGATTTGTAAGGTGGCCCTGTCTGGTCCCCATCCCCTCCACTCACTCACTGGAGTCTTTGAGGACTTTTCCAGCCCCGGGGGCAGGGGGCAGGGAGCCCAGGGTGGGGGGTGAGGCAACCAGGGTCTTTCTCTTAAGTGAAGAAGGAGAGATGCAGCGACAGAGAGCGAGAGAGCCAGTGGGGCCAAGACAAGGAGAAATGGAAGCAGGGCTGGGGTGGGGCTGGACCCTGCACCAAGGGCAAGAGCAGGATCCATGCGGGCAGGGGGGATCCCCCAGTTCAGGGCCCAGACCCTGCCCTTGTCCAAGCCTTCCATTGGGAGGAGGGGTCCCGGCCTCACCCAGAGCAGTCCCCTCTCAGCTCCAGAGCGGGCCGCTGGGGTCTGCAGAACAATCCTTTCTCCAGCTGGAGCAGGAGAACCACAGCCTGGTAAGTACGAAGTCACCAGTTGGATGGCTCCGGGCTGATCCCAGCTGCCCAGGCCTTTACCTCACCTCAAAGCCCCTGACCCTACCTGTTTCCCACCTGAAAAGCAGTCAGGATAGATGACCCCATCTCTCTGTCTCCCAACTCCAGAAAAGGCAGAACCAGGACCTTCGGGAGCAGCTGGGGGTCCTCCTGGGTCCAGGACAGCAGTTCCTGCCCCTGTGTCCAGAGCACTCAAGCTGCACAGCCTTGGCCTGGGTGAGAGCAAGTGTGCAGCCCTGTGACCCTGCACAGCAACATCCCCTACAGCTGCGCAAGGCTGCAGACACTGCCCACAGCTTTGGGGCTGACCTAGGGCTCTTCCATAGTCCCCTGAGTCAGCCAGCACCCGGCCCCTGGAGGACAGGACACCTGTTCAGCTGCTGCGGCGGGAGCTGTGCCAGGGGGAGGAGGCCTTCGTGCGGCAGTCTCAGGTGGGCTTGGCAGGGGGGACCTGGGCCGAGGGAGGGGGTTCCTGTGCCCACACTGTCTCTCCTCACCCAGAATGAGCTACAACAAATACGACTGTCCTTTGAGAGGAAGAAGATGGCCATCACTGAGGTGCCCACCCAGACCAGGGTGGGATAGGGTGTGACCCTGGTGGGTCCTGTCACTTGAGCATAACCCAGACTTTCCTGCCCCTAGGTATGGGACGGCGTGGCCGAGGTACACATGGCTCTGAACAACCAGGCCACTGGGCTCCTGGTAGGTCCCCAGGAAGATGAGGAGGGCAGGGCAGGAGTAGGAGGTGGTGAGAAGCAGGGGAGGGCAACAGGTAGTTAGGGGTAGAAGACCCATCTTACCTCTTCTATCCCCCAGAACCTCAAGAAGGACATCCGGGGTGTACTAGACCAAATGGAGGACATTCAGCTGGAGATTCTGGGGTGACGTAGGGGACCAGGGCCTGATAGAACCAGGTCGGGATGGGATGGATCAATGTTTGATCCCCCAGTTCCACAGTAGGGGGTGGCACCAGGATGGGGTGAGGGGCACATGGTCCTGACAGTGCGGCCCCCCAGGGAGCGCGCCCAGTGCCGCACCCAGGCCAGGAAGGAGCAACAGATGCCATGCACGGAGGTGAGCTCCCCACCCCAGGCCACTCTTCCAGTTTGGAAACCTGGCTCAGGGACACTGACCGGGGGAGGTAGAGAAATGGGCTCTACAGAGTAGGCCCCAAGGTGGGAACCTCCTGAGGAGCGAGGTGACCAGAGTCATCCTGGAAAGTAGTTGCCGGAGGTGGCCCCTGGGGGAGGGATGGGGCAGGGGCACAATGGGGTTGACTGCATTGAAATCTCTATCTATTGTGGGTCCTCCAGAGTCGGGGACCCCCACCCTCTGCCACAGCCCTCAAGGCAGGCTCTGACCCAGCCCCCTCCCCAACAGAAAGGGAGGCCACAGCTGGGATGTTCCGAGGGCCTCAAGGGCCAGTTCTGGTAGGTCACTTGGCAGGCAGAGCCCAGTCCCCCCGGAATGTCCCTGTGGGCACCCTCTGCCCCTGACCACCACCGCCCGCAGGCTGCTGGCCCTTAGGCTGCTGCTGGGCGCCCTGCTGGCTTGCACCGCTGCCTACGTGTACGTGGTGGACCCTGCACCCTTCGAGGGGCTGGTGCCGCCCCTGCTGAGCAGAGCCGCCGTCTGGAAGCTCCGGGCCCTACTGGGCCCCTTCCTGCGCCTCGAGGTGGATGACTTCCTGCCCTTCTAGGCCGGAGGCCCAGCGGCCCCAGCGAGGAGGAGGCCAGGCGGCCGCCGGCGCTGCCCTGGGTGCCCAGTGGCCCCGTCAGCCCCTGGCCACAGCACTGCTGCACACCGTCCCTGCCAGGAGCTGCGGAGAAGGGTGGAGGCAGGGTCTGTCCTGAGGGCTGGGCCTGCGGCTGGACATATAGTCGTGACATGCTTGGTGTGTGAGTTTGTTTCCATGGAAATGGTATGGGAGGGGCATTTTGACACTTCCTAAGGCACCCCATCCTGAGGAGTCCTGTCCATCTGGCAGTGGGAGGTGGGGGTCCTTCAGGGCAGGGTCCCTGCCTCAGCCCTCAAAATCATTGTTGACTCCATGCCCCATATTGCTGCCCTTCACCCCAACAGTGTCACAGAATGGTCTCTCCTGAAAGGTATCTGCACCCCCAGGTAAAGCCCTCCCAGGTACCTCAAAGGTCAGGTTTGGATCCCCAAGTCCACTCACTAACCTCATGGTGTTCACGTAACCCACCATTCCCATCCTACCACCCACACCCCTCCTCAACCCAGTCCAGCTTCCTGTCACTGCCCAAGGCTCAGACAAGGGAACCACATTGGTGGACAGAGCCATGGAGGTAAACACCAAAAATTTTATTGGGGGAATTAAAATGGGGGAGGAAGTATCCTTTCGAACAACAGAGAATAGCTTTGTGGCTTTCTTGTCCCAAAATGGGAGAATAGAGTCAGTGCCCAGGGTGGACCCTGGGACGAGGACCCTGCACAGGAGGGCTGGCAGGGACTCCATCCTTCTCTGCTTCTGGAGGACAACCAGGTCCAGCAGGCTCAGAGACTGCAGGACTGTGGACCATGGATCACTCATCCCTGGATGCAGATAGACCAGGTGGAGCCAGAGCAGAGACACTGATGGAAATCTGGTGGGCAGGCAAGGGACCCAGCTGGATGGGCTGGAATCCCAAGGCTCACCAAGCTGGCGGCTCTAGGAAGTTAAGGCATCTGTTTATGTGCTGGGGGCAGGGTAGGGGGAGTGCAGTAACTTGCAGGGGAAACCTGAGACCCCCCTCCCCAGCCCAACCCACAGAGGCCCAGGCTCCCCAGGAGGAAGTGGCTTAGTCTAAAGTGCTTGACAGGGCAGGGAGGCTGGGGTGAATGTCATGCTGGTCCCAGCAGCTCCAGGGCCACCCTAAGTGGGGTGTTGGACCCCCTGCAGCAGGTGGGGGACTTCCTGAGGTCACCTGGACGCAGGGTCACAGGCCCTGGCAGGCTTGAGTCAGTCGATATATAGCTGGTAGAGACAGGACCCACAGTCCACACCCAGTCCCACTCCAGGGTCCATGGCAACCTGCTTCCTGGGTCTCCAGTTGGGTTGTCCAGGGCCCCAGAGCTGCCTACTTGCATCCCACTAGGGCCCCGAGAGGCTGGGGAAAAGGCTGGAGGCCGCTGAATGTAGGCGGCACATGGTCCCACGGGGGGGTGCCCCAGCAGCCTGGCTCCAGGGGGCCCGCAGTGGAGGGCGGTCCTCAGGGAGGCCAAGATGGCACAGGTGCAGGCCAGGGGTCCCCCTGGGCTGGCCACGCCGCCCCCATCCACGGCTACAGGTGCCTATTCGCCCCCTGTGGGCCACGGCATCCATGAGAGAGAAGCAGAAAGGTGGAGGTCAGCGAAGGGCAAAGCTGTGGGGTCCAAGGCTCAGTGAACCCCCCTCTGGGTCCCTGAGCCTCCCCACTGCCCCTACACTGGGCCTGCCCCAGTCCCCTCAGTCCCTGCCCAGGCTGTGTCAGCCCTGAAAAGCTGTGGATTCCTGGCACTCCCAATCCCATCTCTAGCATATGGCAGACAAAGTGAGTTCCATGAAGTACAACAACCTTTATACAATTATGAGCAGCAGGTGGCCCCACTGCACCCCACTCCAACTCCCCCAAGAGCTTGGTTCCTGGGGGCTCCTGGGACCACCGTAGCCCCATCTTTTCCCCAAAGACCCCATTCTGGCCAAAAATGATATACCTCATGCTCGCCAGTCCTCACCTGACTTGGCTTCATCAGCAGAAATGCATACAAAGAATGTGCTACCCTCAGTCAGTTACCCTCTCTCCTGAAGTCCTCCCCTTCCCCCTAGGGCCCCTGCACCCACAGCCCTGACCTTGCCCAAGTAAAGGATCAAAATGACTCTTTTTCTTTTTTTAATAAAATTATAGATATATAGATGTAGATATAAAAACATAAAACAGACACAACGCAAGCGGACGCTGCCATGTGCTTACTCTTGGGTCCCTGACACCAGGGGAACCACTGATCCCCGCCTCCCCAATGTGCTTTCCATGTGGGACCGGCTGGGTTAGAGCCGGGGACTTTGTATGATTTGGGCTGGGGATTCTCCAGTTTGGCAGGGAGGGTGCTCCAGGTCTCGCTGGCCCCCTGGGGTTGTATGTAGCCCGTGCCTGCTCCCATTACTTCCTCTCCCCTCCCCCTGGTCGCCTCCCACAAGAGCATAAAGCAGAAGTTAAGGCTTCAATGAAAGGGACAGCGGCAGCCGAGCACTAACACATCAGACGTGGCAGGCAGCACAGCACACAGACACGGGGACACAAGCCCACTGGCCAGGCAAGACAGAACGCACAGAGCTGGGACCTCTGCCACAGCTGGCTGTTTGTCTGTCCATCCATCCGTCAAAACCCAGAGTAGGCCAGGGTTGCAGAAGCATTGGCCTTGCCAAGCTACAAGCTGCCAGCTGGGTCAGTGAAAGGCAACAGGTTAGGAGCAGCTGGGAGGGCAGGGCCCCAGGCACCCTTTGTAAGGGAAGCAGGTAGACCCATGGGATTGCTGGAGACTAGTCTGGGGGGATGAAGGTGACAGGGTGGTTGTGTTGAACTTGGCCAAGGGAGGAGACAGTCTGGGTCCCCCTCACTGCCCCAGCAGGGACAGAAACAGGCCTGCGGTCTCCTGTCTTCCCCATGAGCAGACGAGTGGATGGACAGGCAGAGGGTGCAGGGACAAGCTCGTGGAGGCGTGGCTTTCTCTCCTGCTGATTCACACCAGGCTTGGGCGGACTCCTTTCTCTGGGGTAGAGAAGTCGGTGGGGATGGGGAGAGCCACCGTGGGGTCCTGGTCCCCATGGCACCACAGCAGACGGGTGGCAGTCAGTTCTCAAACCGAGATCTCGTACGTAGTCCCACCCACGCCGGACACCTTCTTAACCAGCGTGTGCCGGGCAGGGCTGGCGGAGGGCCCCGGAGGGCCTGCAGCAGGCCCCAGTCGGGCCAAGCCTGGGGACTGCCCGTTTAGCTTACTTGGGGGGGTCTTCAGCTGAGGGTGGTCCCTGCATTAAAACAAGCACACACACACACACATACACACACAGTGAACACAGGATGGTGGGGTGACAGGACACACGCAGACATGAACTGGAGCCCTCTATCCTGGACCCTGGGATGCCCCTTCCCCAAACAGTTGTGCCATCAAGGAAGGACAAACATGTCAGAATTACTATCATCCTGGTTGCCTCAACACCTCCCAGATGGCACGAAACAGAGAATAAGGCGGGCAAGTGGACATCAAACTGGGGTCCTAGGTCCTGACCATGTCATGGTGCCCTTAGCTGGGAAGGCCACCACTGGGTCCCCTCCCCACCTTCCTCTTAGGAATATGAGGGGCTGCTCTCCTACCACGATGGCCAGTGCTGACCATGGTGTTTCTGACCTCACTACTTAAACAAAGGCAGGAGCCCTTCCTTCCCCCAACTACTCTCCCTGCCCTTACCACAGCCATGTCCCTGACCCCAAGGAAAGTAAATGGGCTCCTGGCCACATGTAGGGTGGGGAGGCCTTGCTCAGGACCAGACCACTCATAACTGTGCTCCCAGTTCCTTTGTGGCAAAGTGGCCTAGATAAAAGTCTTCCTTTTGGGGCCTCATCTGGCAATCTAAAACAACTGAGCCTGTACTCAGGGCTCTCAGGACCTAGATATAGCAGTTCTGTGACCTACCCAACATGAGAACTTGACCCAAACAAGGCTCAGCTCTCCTACGTGGACCTGGCCCTATGAGGCAGAATCAATTACCAACCCACCAGAATCCTGGAGCCAGGGAAGCATCTATTTCAGATTATGTGCCCAAGGTGGCACATTATACTATAAGGAGATGTCCCCCAGTCTCAGCCTTCTGGAGATGCATGGAGGCAGGCCCAGGGAGAGTATCAAACAGACCAAGGAAGGTCAAAGCCCATGGTCCAAAGGAAACACAAGCAGCCACATGTACCAGTTCCAGAAAAAGAGGTATCAGTGCCCAGTGCCCTTCCACATTTGGAGCTCACTAGCTCTGGCAGAATGTGACATGTTGAGCTCAGGGTGCAAATCTTCCTGCCCCCTGCCCCATCCACAAATGAAGCATGTCCAGGGCATCCTCAGAATTGGGCTGCTCTCACATGGGTCACTAAGAAGACTTCAAGGCAGGATGAGGCCCACAATTCTTGTCCCATCTCTGCAGGCAACCAAAGGGCTCCAGGACAACCCTTGAATACTGGGCCAGGAGGGGCCCTGCAGGTGGTTGGACAGCTGCCCTGCACTGGGAAGCCCACCCACACCTCTGGGCACCCACCTCTGCACAGCCAGCGGGGGTGGCCGTTCCGGGAGGTCCGTGTGGATGAAGGCGACAGCTTTGGGGCCCACGTAGGAGGGTGAGCAGGGAGTGCCAGGCGGGGAGGGCAAGCCCTGACGCACAGGTGACCTGTGTGAGCCGCTGCCTGGCCGGGGCCCAGGGGCATTGTTGTTGGCCTGGTCGGCCTGCAGGGAGGAGGAGGAGGTCCGTGGTGCCCGGCTCACAGAGCTTGACAGTGAGGACAGTGATGTCTGCAAGGCAGGGTTGCGGGCACCACCAAAGCCAGGCCCTGCCACAAGGTCGTCTCTGGAGCCATAGCGCAACACAGAGCCGCGAGGACCCTCAGACAGCACACTGGTCTGCTGCAGGCTATAGGAGCTGGGTGCATCATAGACTCCAGAGTCGCCAAAGAGCGAGTCAGCCTGGGAGCGCAGCAGTCGCTCACGCTCCTCCCTGTCCTTGCGCTCCTGGATGGAGGCCATGATGGTCCTCGACAGGTTGTCATAGCGTACTGGTGAGGGCTCCCGAGGCCGGGGACCCAGCACAGGACTAAAGCTGCGGGGTGGGGGCCGTGGTGGGTCACCTGCTGCCCCAGGATGTAGGTAAGGTGAACGGTAGCCAGCTACACCAACAGAGGGATGTGCTGGGCATGTGTGGCCACTGGGTGAGCCAGGGTTAAGCAGGCTATCATAGGACAGGCTGCCATTTCGGTTGGGTAGTGCATGGGGAGCAAAGAGGCCCCGGTGGGGTGTGGGAGGGCCACCCTCAGAATGCAGGGGTTGAAGGGCCACGTGGTCCCCACCCCGGCGGCTGGCAGCCTTGAGGCTCAGGGAGCGCAAAGCGCCTGAGAAGGCATCAGTGGCACTAAGAGGCGGGGACGGTGGGTAGACTGAGTGCAGGCCACTGGGCCCATGGTCTGGGAGATCCAGGCTGGGCTCGGACACAAAGTCCAGGCTGTGGGTGCTGTCATCCCCCAGAGTCAGGGAGTCAGGGCCTGGGACCTATGGAGAAAGAGAGCACTCTCACCCCTACCCAACCACACCCCCCAGTCTACCAGGTGCTCTGTGCCCATGTGTAGACTGCAATGCTGGTGACATAGGCCACAGCAGCCAATGCTGCCAACATGTGGTACAAGGTGCTCCCTATTTCCTGACCATGCCCTCCTTTCCTCATGCCTACCACAGAAGGAAGCTGGAACAGAATGGAGCCAGGACAGGGGCCCCAGAGGTCGCCACCCAAGGGAAAACTCTGTGGGGCCTACCACTGCCTACCAGCCCCAGGTAGGGAGAAGGGGCTGCATGGACAACACCCAGGTTAACACTGACTCCAGGTGGCAAAGAGGTGGGAACTCCACAACTCAAGGCCAGAGTAGTGCCCTCAGAGTCTACCCATTCAAGGAGACAACCTTCCCAGGGCAGCCATGGCCACAGGAAAGAGGGGTCTTTTCAGTCTCTGTAGGGCAGATGACTTAGGCTTAAGAGTAGCCCAAGGAACCTCAAATCCTAAAGATAGTGAGGGTGAAATGTGGCCTGGTATACTTAGCCAACTAGACTGAACCTGATGGGATCCAGGTCAGTCCTGGGAAGGAGGTGATACAGAGAATGTACCCTCATTCCCAATCAGGGCTGACCATCCTCCTGCGGGACAAGGACACTGCATACCCACCAGGAATGGACCCTCAGCTAGGTAAGCCCAGACTCATTGCCCCATCCAACAGTCCCTAAGAGGGAGGTGGAAAAGGATTTGAATCCTAAAGGAAGAAGCTGATCTAGATGAATGGGGCCCTGACTCAGGCCTACCTCTCAGGCTGGACCTCAAGAAGGGATAGTAGCCCTGGGAACACTCAGGTGTCTGGATTATTCTGAAGGTTGTCCAGGGTTGCTTATGGCTCCATAGTAACGGACAGCAGAGTACTTAACTCAGGGAAAATAAATGTGCTTTCTCAAACAAATCGTAAATTCTTCTGAAAGTTTCCCATGGGCCTTAAGAGTGACTAATGGTGAAATTCCAGTCATCCTGGCACACACTCCTGAGGGCAGCCTCCCACCTGGACTAAGGGCAATGCCAGCCAAAGACAGAGATGCCAGGCTTAGGACCACTAGAATCAGCCCCTCCTAGAATACCTCACCCTATACCCTTCCAACTGACCCCAGTTCAGGGTCCCAACAGGGTAGGGTCCCATTGGCATGCACAAGGCCCTCTGTGAGTGGGGCCTCTCCAGGAGCATGGCCTGACCTCCTCACCTGCTCAGTAGGCCCACAGAATGACGCCTTGGGACCGGAGGGAAAAGCTGGCCGGAATTTGTACATGGCAGGTGTCGGGGGGCTGGTCCTCCGCACTGACAGGGCACTCTCTGGGAAAAGGGACTACTGTTAGACTGGAGTCAGTCCATGTCCCTCCCCCAGTTTGGCTGTCCAACCTCACCAGCACTTCCAGGCCGTGGGGTCTTCAGGTCACTTCCAAAGGTGCTGGCATCTATCTTGGGGGGCAGTGGTGGCCCCAGGTCCAGCGGTTTTTCATCTAGCCGGTCCAGACTGCCCTTAGACTGGGAGGGGTGGGGTCAGTGGTGTGTGGGGCTTGGATAGGGGGTGGGACTTAACTGAGGATTCCTTCCTGGGGCAGTGGGACCTCTCCCCAGATTCTCCCAATTCTTCCTCCTTCCACCTCTTCTGGGCCCCCATCCAACATGCCTGTTTGCTCCCTTTAAGGGTCTGACTCCCATCCCCTCTTCCTTCCCAGCCCAGGCCCCCACCTTGCTGCGGCCCAGTCCTGCCTTCAGCCCATTGTCACTAAGCTTGACCTTGAGTGGTGCAGCTCGCTCCAGGAGCTCAGGCCGAAGGAAGGGTGGCTTCAGGCTCGCTGAGAGTGGCAACCGGGGTGGTTCCACCATGTACCTGCACCAGGGACAGAAGAATCAGCAGCAGGGCCAACCCCACCTGGCAAGTACAGAAGGGACCAGGCTAAGGGTCCAAGGTTGCCCACCCTGCACCCAGTATAAACCACCTCACCCCCCTGCCCAGGCCGGGCCTCACCGGGGTGCCAAGGGGCTGCATAGCACGTGTTCCACATTCCCATAGCAGCCTCGGGTGAAGGGGTTCACACCCCCACGAAACTTCCCAGTCACCTGTGGACACGGGACCCCTCAGCCAGCCTGGTCACCCAGGGTACAGGCCAGGGTAGGCAGAGGGACAGGCAGGGGCAACTAGGGTTCCTCAGGGGCAACTAGGGTTCCTCAGATGTGTAGAAGGCAGCCCAGGGGTGTCCCTTATCCAGGTCACCCCAACCTATCCCTACAGGGAGCTGGAGAATTTCCAGGCCATCGGCTGCTGGTGACTGCAGTGTCCACAGGCATGGGGCATGCAGGGGGACAGGTCAGGCACAACCTCATACCTGAGACCCCTCCCACCACAGTTGCACAAGACACCTCACAGAAGGGTTCCCAAGGCCCAGCCCTGGTTGGGGTCTGCACCTGCTCATTAGTGGTGCGCCCCCGAGTAACCAGCACCACGTGGAAACCAGTGAGGCCGATGACAGGAATGAAGAAGAGGCCAGCCACACACATGACAGCCATGCTGACCAGTTAAGGTCAACGGCTGTAGGCAAGGACAGGGTGGACCCCATCAGAGTAGCACAGAGTAGGTGACTGTGTTCAAACACCCTCCTCTGCCCACTTAAAAATAACAACTCACCCACTGGGTCCCCCAGGCAGCTGATCAACCCCTCTGAACCTCAATTTCCCCTGTGACACATATCCCTGGCCTACACTGCCTTTGGGATGGGACACACAGGGATCAAGGATACGTGATGGTGGTGTGGGCAGCTCCCAACCCCTCGGCATGGTTCAGCACGTAGACCAGACCAAAGGCCACGACGCCCACCATGTGTGCACTGAGTGACAGCAGGAACAGGAAGAAGTAGCGGTAGTTCCGGCGCCCAATGCAATTGTTGACCCAGGGGCAGTGGTGATCAAAGTCCTAGGCAGAGGCAGTGCATCAGGGCTCATAGTGGGGTGAGGATTAGGGGCAGGGCCTGGTTGGGGAAGCATGGAACAATGGGATAGTCACCTCAACGCAGTTGTCACAGACACTGCAGTGTGAGCAGCGTGGTGGGCGGTAGAAGTGGCATGTGGCACACCATTTCATGCGGACCTGGATGCCCCGCACATCCACATTCTTGTAAAGTGGGGCCCGGAAGTCGTCCTCTTTGTCCTCGTCCTCGTCCGCTGCAGATCAGGAGATGGACAGAGTGGCAAGGGAACAGGAAAGTGACTTCCTGATCAGGAAAGTCCCTCCCCAATCTCTACCCAGCCTATCCACTGGGAACCACCAAGTCCCTCAAGTCAGCCCTCATACTTCCGTAAAAATGAGCAGATGAGCTGCCCCAGCACAGAGCCCTACCTCGAGGGAAGACGCCAGGATCCATGAAGGTGGCCATGCTGAAATTGGCCAGGACAAAGAGGAAGATGATGCCATTGTAGACAGGAACAGCTGGGGACACAGCTCTCGTCAACCATGGGCACCTGCAATGGAGAGCCAGGCAGAGAGTTAGGTATGGGAGGTACAGTATAAGGCAAAGGGAAGATCCATAAGACATGGAAACGTGTGTGGGTGAGACCCATCAGGCCACCAGATGCAGACCTGCTGGGAGACCCCTACCCATCAGCCCCTTGCTCCTTGGCTCAACCACCAGATGTTGTGTACACTGTGCAAAGTGTGTAGTCTTCCCACCATGCCTGTTCTGACCTGGCAACACCCCAGGGTAGCTGTCTGGAACATAATTCACAGTTAAGGGAAATAGGCTCAGAGAAGCCCATTTGGAGTTACATCATTTAGGAGGGGCGGCCCAGAGTCTCAGTGTGTCTCCTCTTTTTGGCATCAAGGGTACAACTTTTCTGGGCTCCCCTTCCCTGAGGGTCACAGACAGGAAGTGAACACCAAGACAGAAAATGAGACAACATGCATGTGATACGATGGATAGAGGCCAGTGACCTGCCTGGGTAGCTCCAGTCAGTTCAGGCCTCACCTAGACCTGTTCCCAGCCTGGCAGGGACCCCTCACAAGGAAGACTCTGGGGTATGGAAAACACCAACCCTGAGTCATATATGGAGGAAAAGTTTCCCTGCTCTTCCGCTGAGGGGAACAGCAACCCACTGCCAACCACTGAAGCTCCTTCTCAGTTGGTCACCTTGCTCCCCGGACAGCAGTGCAGAACACTTCGAGATGCTGGAAAAGCACAAGGCCCCTTTCCTCTACCACCTCTCACCACCCTGCAGCACTTGGCTCCAAGGCTTTCCCCTTTTCCAGGAAGCTTTCCAGGACATTTGGTTCTCACAGCCTCCCTGAAAGGGTCTTGAACACCTCCCTAAAGAGCACCTGCCCCAGCCCTCATGGAGTCTTCCCTCCATGGATACTCACTGGTCCTCAATTCCCCTGACCCTGACCCTGCAGCAAGTCACTGAGTGTGACCTCTCAGGTCCTAAAAATCACCTGAACCCTTAGGTTGTCTTTCCTGCTGGTTCCCCTGCACCCAGCTGTTACGACAAATGGTAAGGCATATGGGGAGGGGTTCACTCCCCTCCCCACCCTGCACTTGAGCCCTTTCTGAAGTCAGGGACCAGTGGGGATTCCCCCACAGTAGCCCTACCTAACTATGGGGATGGAGCGATGATGGCTGCCAGCAAGACAAACAGGGCCCACAGCCCTGCCCACCACCTCAGCTCACATCAGCCACACTAGTGCACCCACGCCTGCCTTGGCCAGGTGCCAGCCCAGCCGCCCCAGCAACCACCTCCATGGCAGCAGAACTATTTTTAGTGGAAAGCAAGAGGCTATTTAAAGATTATGCTTCCCACGGCAGCGTCCTCCATGGGGCCGAGAGCTGTGAGTTACCCCTTCCCTTTCTCCAGAGTCCAGCATAGACACAGTGTGTGGACAGTCTGCAGCTTCAAGGGTCTCTCTGCCAGGATGATCTCCCTCTCTCCCCGACCCTGGTGGCCTGAAGTGCAGACCAAATACACCTTCCTTTCATATTCCCCATCCCTGCCTGGTATACAGATAGCACTCAACACATGCCTGTGACCACCAAACTAATGCCATTCAGCAAAGCAAGAGTGGGGCCCTAAGGCATGGCCAGCTTGGCATGGTGGGAGGCACATACCTCCACACCAAAAAGAGGAGACACACTGAGAGAACCAGTTCAACCTGGTGAGGTAAGGCACCTTAGACCCCAACCCCTTGGTGGCACAAGCAAGATCCCGATAGCACTTTTTGGGAAAGGCTAACTACATATCAGTGTGAAATGAAAATGTGAATGCCTTATTAAAAACTTATTATTATCTGAGCGCGGTGGTGCACGCCTGTAATCCCAGCACCTGGGAGGCTGAGGCAGGAGGATCATGAGTTCAAAGCCAGCCTCAGCAACTTAGCAAGGCCCTAAGCAACTCAGTGAGACCCTGTCTCTAAATAAAATACAAAATAGGGCTGGGGATGTGGCTCAGTGGTCAAGTGCCCCTGGGTTCAATCCCCAGCACCAAAAAAAAAAAAAAAAAAGGTATTATTAAGAATTACAAAACAATGTTAGGTATGGTGGTGCATGCCTGTAATTCCAGAGACCTGAAAGGCCGAGGCAGGAGGATTGAAAGTTTGAGATCAGCTTGGGCAACTTAGTGAGAAGCTGCCTCAAAACAAAAATAAAAAGGGCTAGGGATATGGCTCAGTGGTACAAAACTCCTAGGTTCAATCCCTAGTACCACAAAAAAAAAAAAAATTCAAGATAGGAACAGTAGGTCATTAAGCCCTTGTGAAACATGTGGAGTTGGCCTGCTCTGGGAAAGGAAAGGACCAAAGAGTCAAGGGGCTGGCTGAAGATGAGGTGGATAGATGAACAGCTGTGGGGAGAGGCAGCAGGCAGGCACCCAGGGTAGAAGGGCACATGAAGAGACCAGTCATGGGCTCTGTCCTTGTATCCATGGCTTCCCATTCTGTATAGTACATCCCTGTTCTCCCAACTGTGAGAGGGAAAGTTGCTGCCCTCACAGTTTATAGACAAGGAGCTGAGGCCTTGAGGCCAGTGTGCATCTGAGCTGGGTTTTCAACCTGTACCCTGGCCCTAACTGGGACTGGTCTTGGGAGTGCCCTCACCCCTGGGGCAGGCAGGGCCTGAACCCCTACACTATCCAGAGTTCCCTGCTGACCAAGTAGGCTATACCACTGTGATTCCTTGAACTTCAATTTCCTCCTGTCAAGCCAAGTGGGCTGAACAGCTGCCCTGAGTAAGATTCCCTGGGGGAGGGGTGTGGGCAGCAGCTGTGCAATGATAGGGCCACATTTGGAAATTTGTTATAAAGCAGTGCTTGCACTGAGGTGCTGGGTAGCCTCTGTCCAATGTGGGTACCACCTACCCAAATGTCTGGGAAGGCCAGTAGGGGGCCTCAACTGGGTGTCAGACAGGTCTGAGACATAGGTTCTCTGCAACCAAAGTCACCATCCTCCTATCATCTCCTATCACCCCCTGGTGTGACTCAGGCCCAGGACCAGGCACTTATCCTCCCTGTCACCCTCTAGGATTTGTTGCAGGGACCCAAGAACCTAGACTCCCACTTAAGGGGGACAGACCCACTAGCCAACATCACGGCCCTGGCAGGGCCCAGAACTCAAGAAACATGCATGCTAAGTAGTAGAGGAGACAAAGAGCATGCACAGGCACATACACACACTGGTGGACACACATAAATGTCACACACAAACATGTTCCAAAGCACACATGCACAGGAACAAGTGTGCATACATGCACAAGCACAAATATACAGGCCCATAGACATAGACAACCACTCCTGTACACCAAAAGCACACATGCATGAACATACACAAATATATCCACATGCAAGATACACATATATGCAAGAACATACACATGCACAGGCACACACACTTGTGAGCAGGTGAATGAATGCACACATGCCACATGGGCATAGCTTCACATTCATTCACAGAGACCTAAGCATAGGCACACATGAACACACACATGCAAAGACACACCCCTCCTTCCACTACCTCCAGCCCTGTCCAACCTCAGCTCCGTAGCCCCTTGCTGTGGGCCTCAGGCAAATCCCTCTGCCTCTCTGGACTTCCCTTTGTTCCCCTGTGGACAGGGCAAATGTGAGTACACACAAGGACCCTCAAGGACATGTGAAATATGGGAAGACACAGGAAGACATACAAGAACATGCAAGGATACACAAGGACACAGGATACAAAGGACATGTGAACTCTCCTGGGTAGCAGTGCTCAGTCCAAGTGTGTGCCAGTACTAGGCCTGAGGAGGATTCTCTGCCTGCAGGGATATGCCCCGCTCATGCACACCAGGCTGGCTCTTCTCTGCCTGGCTCCGGGGACTACAGCTGGAGCCATCTTCCCCCACAGGCCATACCCCAAGGCCTGAGTTTGCAGGAGGGTCAGGAGGGTTACAAGCCCCTGAGCCATGGGAAGAACATCTAGCCTTCCATGAATCCTACCCACCCCTTCCCTAATACCCGGCTCCTGGTTGACTCAAGCCATGCTGTAGAACAAATGGGGGGCCAAGAGGGGGCCTAGCTCTGATGTTTCAAGCACTCCTCCAGTTCCAGCCCTACCTCCTGAGCAGCAGAGACATGAGCCAGGACACAAGCCACCAGGGTTCAGGCCCGAGTCCTGCCTAGGCCAGTAGAGAGTTGCCCATTGAGGTGGGCTGGGAGCTTTAGGGGCAAAATGTCTGCTACAGCTAAATGTGGAAAGGAAAATTTTAACTCAGACATTTTCATTTGTATCACGTTCTTCATTAACAGTTTGCATTTGAGAGTGGGGGTACCCAGGACTCCACTCTGCCCTGGTCATTCCAAGCAGGGCCTCGAGACCATGAAGCATCTATACCTACCTGTCTGATCCCTATAGGCACCTCAACAGAAGGGAAAACAGACTCAGGAGGCCAGGGATGGCCCTGGTCACACGCATCATGTCCTGGCAGGGGTGTTCACACTGAGTTTCAACCCTCAGGCTCTTCCCCATGAGGCACAATCAGCACCTCCCTTCTACCTAGCCCCCAACCCCACCCCATAGCTGGCTGGGTCCCAGGCCTAGACCATCTGCTGTCTTGGACTCAGCCTCCAACATGGAGAGGGCTCAGGCCCATCTGAGGACCAGTCACATCAACCCAGATGCCTCAAACAGAAATAAGACCACCAGCTCTGGGATTGGCAGCCTGATGAGCAGCCCCAGCCCCAGCCCTCTGGCATGCACAGGGTCCCTGTCATTCTGCAAAGTGACTCTGGGGAGAGGCAGAACAGAGGCAGAGCTGAGGACTGCTCTGGAAGCTTTTGGACCCCTCCCAGAACCTGACCCATCCTGGTGTTACACTACAGTGAGAAGTCCTTCTGGAGCCCAGAAGACACAAACCCCACCAGGAGGGCTCTAAGAACCTGCTTTACAGCATACCCTCCATCCTCGAAAAAGGTCACTCCCACATCGGGGCATCCTTCCCGCACCTCAGCCTCTCCTGGAAAGATGTCTGAATGTTCTACTGACTCCACATCCCTTGGTGAGCTGGCTGAGGGTAGGGATCCCTGGTCCTCCAGATCTCAGACTCCTGATCTTGCATGAGACCAGGAACATATCCACTTGGTATGGAAATAGAATCTGCCCTGAAGGGCACAACTCACATTACTGAGTGTAGAGAGAGGACCTGGAGTCCATTCACCATCTGATAAAGTCCAAGGAGCAAAAAGAAAACAGAAGCCCTACATAGATCCTAAGAGCAGGGAAGGGAGCCATTCTGACTGAAGCCAAAGTGGGCTCAGGCATGAGGAAGCCAGAGGAGCCACTTAAGCCTGTTCCAAGGACACCCACTCAGCATGGCCACCAGACCTGCCGAGTACTCCACCTAACCAGAACTGGCATGGCCTACCCTACAGAGACCCCTTCTCAAAATATGAGCCACCTAGAGCATTCCAACAGAGCTACGGTGGGCAGGTTAAAGTCCCAATTTAGCCCAGGAAATATGGCCTCAAGGTTGCCAAGGGACAGGTGAAGCCACTAAGCCTCACTAGATGGTTGCTACAAATGGGACCCAAGAACACCACTGAGTTTACATCCTGCCACAGGGACAAGGCCAGCTGGGTTCAGAATGGGCCACACACAGACTGGAGTGCTACCTTCAAAGGGAACCCCATACCTCAAGAGCACCACTGTCCATGATCCCAGAACTCCAGCTTTAAGAACAGAGGAAGGAAGTACTGGCACCCTGCAGCAGCCTCAGCACCCAAGGCCTGGGGATGGGTCAAATTCATAGGAAAGGGCACATAACAGACCCTTTGAAATCACAGGTGAGTGATCACAAGCCCTCCTACAGCATGGCCTGGGTGCTATAAAGGTGACACCAAGGCACCGAAGAGCTCTCTAAGGATGAGGAGATGGGTGGTGTCCATGAGCTAGGGGATTAATTCTAGCTTCTTTAAAACTTTTTCCCTCTGCATTTCATAAGTTCTCCATAAAGAACCTGTCTTAGTTTTAAAGTTTATAAGAAAAAACACTGGATTGCAATTGGGTAATAAGACCTGAGATAGATATACCATCCCAGTACCTGAGAGTCTACCCCTCCAGAAGCCCCAGGGAATGGATCCCCAATCTCACCCACCACCCACCCCTCTCTGCCCCATAGTCAGCAGCATCAGAGTGACAAGAACACACTGACTCTCCAGAGCCAGAAATAAGCCCATCCACACAGGCCTTTTTTAAACACATTCTTGGCAGTCTGCAGCCTCAGCCTCCAGGTAGGATCTCTCCCGCCTCCATGGGCACCCAATTCAGACTTGCCATGCACATGGGCTGCCACCCCAGCTCTTACAAGGGTGAAAGGGCACTAGGCTGACTCCTGCCCATACCAGGCTCACTCACACAAGAGGCTGATCCACCTGGGAACAACAGCCATCACTCTGCCCACCTGGGCTCAGACTTATGGAAAGGGATGTGTGGTCCAAGATCCTTACAAATGAAGCCTAGAGCCGGCAATCCCTCCTCATGACTGAAGGATCCCTGGGGTGACCCCAAGACAACAGAGGGAGGTCAGCAGACTACTCCAGGCTGTAAGCCAGTCTGTCTTAGATGAAGAAGTTGAAGCTGGAGCACTGTGGGTGAGGGCATTCTGTCCCTATAACTAGAGCTTAACCTCAAAGGTCTTAGCGTCCCCTATGGGAAGCCCACAGCAGAGCTATTTAAACATCTGTCTCTGAGTGCAACCCAGCCTGGCCCCTCAAACTCAAATAGCCACTAAGGTCTTTCAAAGAAGAAGGCCTACAGGGGGCAGAGGACCCCACTAGGTCAGGACCACCAGCAGCTGTAGGGTAAACATGTGGCAACCAGACCAGGCCACACCTACGCGGGAATAACTTGGCTCTGGCCTGGAGTGGCATCCTGGAGGGGACCCAAGAAGCACCCACGGCTGCTTGCAGGGAGGGCTAGTGGTTCTGGGAAGCCCCATCCCTTCGTGAGCCTTGTAGGAGGGAAGGGTTGCAGCCACACCCAGGGCCTGCCGGGCACAACTGAGATGCTCGGTAGGTATCACTGTCTTCACACAAAGCTCACCTGTTCCAGAACGCGCGCGCATTCCGGGATGCGGTCCCTCATACCAGGGCGGGGGCTTGCCTTGCTCACAAGCCCGCGCCCCGCCCAGCCCGCCCGATTCCAGTCCCCTGCGCGGCCCCGCACACCCGGTAGCTGCCCCCCGCCCCCCCCCCCGCCACCCCGTATTCCCAATATTCCCAAGTGTCTATGTCCGGCCTGCCTCTCCCTTTCACCCGGGCTCCCGGACGCAAAGCCAACTCACGTGAACACGAAGAAGAGGGTGCTGGAGCCGACCAACAGCGCGGCGGCCGTGGCCACCGGGATGTACTTGGCGGGTTTGAGGCGCGTCCCGGGGCTGCGGGG
>JAJEJO010050770.1:0-12647 GCA_020662805.1 Glaucomys volans | reverse complement strand
GCACAAATGCATATGCCCATAATTTTAAAAGGTAGAACTTAGGAATTCTCTGACTTCATATCATTGTAATAACTTCTATATTTTTGCTTTCAAATTACTTAGTTACGCTTCAATTACATGACCTTATATTCAATGCCACAATTTTTGATCCACAATTTCAAGTTCAGACCTATGAGTGTTTTCCTCATTTTGGTGCAAACTTATTTGGAGGTAAAACCTGCCATGAACTTACAGAAAGATGTTTTTAGCCTTTATTGATCCCTGTTGGTTTGAATATTCTTACATATCACTATGGAAATGTTCATTGATTTGCTTAAGAGGTGCTGCCTCAGACCCTACTGGAGTGTTCCATAGCATGGAGTTCATTATAATTTATTACTCTTCTATAAACAGAAGAGTCCTGACTTCCAAAATGCATGTAACTCAAGCGCCACAAAGAATTGACAACCTACATGATTTTCAAAGTATTCATGTCAACCAAGTAGCATATGTTAAGTTTTAGTACATCTGCTAAAGGGACTGCTGATTGTCCCCAGATGAGTTCTCTTTTGAGCACTGGGCTACACATAATTCCCACCATTCCTCACAGATATATGTGAGCAGAGGACCAGTGAAACCTGAGACAAGCAGATGTTTGGAGCTTCTGTGTCACATGTTTAAAGGCAAGTTCCTTGCTCTGCACTTCCACCCTTCCTTCGTCCCCTCACTCCCAGTAACTTGAAATGGTCATGAATGAGGCATCCAAACCATTGAAGGAAATTGTGAGATAAGCTACATGTGACGAAGTTCGTTTGAGCAAGAAAATGTTTCCAGGATTCAGCAGCATTCCAGATCACAATTGACTCAGAATGCCCCACCCCACCACATGTGCCAGTTATTTATAGCCAGAGAAAAGGAAGTGACATACAGAAGCAGTCTGATTGGCTACCATTGGCATCTGCCTTACGTGGGTGTGATGTGCAAGGTATCTGCCTTGTGCGGACATGATCTGAGCAGCTGGAATACAACTGGCTGATGTTCAAATGTTGTGATTGTTTTTTTGTTTGGTTTTTTTTTTTTTTTTTTTGGGTACTGGGGATTGAACCCAAGGACACTCGACCACTGAGCCACATCCCCAGCCCTATTTTGTATTTCATTAGAGACATGGTCTCACTGAGTTGCTTAGGGCCTCGCTAAGTTGCTGAGGCTGACTTTGAACTCATGATCCTCCTGTCTCAGCCTCCCAAGTGCTGGGATTACAGGCATGCGCCACCACGCCTGGCTCAAATATTATGATTGATTGAGACTCTGTCACTCAGTTACAAAGGTAAACTTTTAAGTTAGGTTGCACATTCTTTACACATCAACCTAGGGCACAATTCACTAACTACAGAGACCACTTTGGTCTAAGTTTTATCACTCAAGTATGGAGATAGGTTTAGGCCAAACTTCATGCAGTTAAATGAAACCATGTTCTGTGGGAAGCCTAGGCCCCTGCATCACTCTCTGGAGTAGAGATTACTTTTCACCAAGAATTATTACCTGAGAGAAAGAGAAAATTATGTGCTGTCTAATTCATGGTATTTGAAGTTATCATTATTATAGCATTTGACCTTTACTCTACAGTTAAAACAGCATGTGCAGATGAGATCACTAACTTTGGATTAGCATGGGTTGACTTCTAAGGTTTCCTTGTTCCTCTTTGAGAAAATTTGTCCTCGAACTCTTCCAAATAGGTTTCTTAGATTAAATAAGATGCCCTTTCAGTTCATTGATTTGTTTTTCTTCTCATTGAATCTCATTTAGCATGCAAAACAATTAGCTGGTCAGCATTGGCCCAAACTGACAAAATTGTTTTCCTTTACTTTGTTTCCAGTCATTTAATAGTAAGTTTCTTAACACCAACTTTCCCAAACAGAGGTCTTTTCTCTGCAGTAAGGTACAGCAGTAGCAGACCTCAAAGATCCACTGTCCCTCTGCAGATCTCAATAGAAGAAAAAAATGGTAATATCGAACCAATTTTTATAAACTACCTTTAAAAGTGCTAAAATGATAAACATGCATAAAGTATATCCTTATAAGTCATGGAGAATATTTTTTAATAAGTGATTTCTTATGAAGCCTCAATTCCTGATGGGTTTAGGCTTGATCTACCATCTTTAATATTGAAAAAATGAAGATCTGCTACACAAGAGATTGACTCTGTCCGATACCAGGTTGTCAGGAACATATTGATGAACCTCTCCCTCTGGCAATCAGTTCACCCTCAGCTATACTGAGAAACCAACTGGAATTCAGGATTCAGCATCCTGGTATTTGTTTCAAATATTGGTAATAATAACCTCTAGTTACTTAATAATCAAGAATATGAGATTTCTACTAATTTCTACTATGCTGATCCTCTGTTTTAGGAATACATTTTACTGCCATTTTAGGACCCTACATTTTGTGGCAGAAAAGGTAAATGAGTTTGCTTTTGTTTTTTGTCCTTTAAACTGGACTGATCAGCCAAATGTGAAATAAAGAGTGGAAAAAAGCTCAAACATTGGCAGGAAAAAATTGAGTCTCTTGTGTAACATCTTATCCCTTTCCCCCCTATAATTTTGTTTCTCCTATTAATTCTTTATGTGTAAATCAGATGCCATTAGTACATAGTAGTGCCCTCACTATCTGCAGGGGATGTATTCCAGGACCTTCAGTGGATGCCTAAGTTCACAGATAGAACAGAACCCTGTATATATTATGTTTTACCTACAATACATGCCTATGATAAAGGTTAATTTATATGCTAGACACAATAAGAAATTAATAATAGCTAATAATAAAATAGGATGATTATAACAACATACTGTAATAAAAGTTATGTGAATGGTGTCTCACTTTCAAAAAACCTTGTCCTGTTTTCACCTTTTGACTAAAGCACCTCTGGCTTCTCATTGGCATCTCTGCCTTGCTAGCATCACCACCCTTGTGCTTTGGGGCCATTAGTATGTAAAATAAGGGTTCCTTGATCTCTAGTACCGCAGTACTTACTGCAGCAATTAGTCTGATAACCGAAATGGTCACTGCGTGACTAAAGACAGGTTGTGTGCACAGGGCAATACATTGGGCAAAGGGGTGACTGTGCCCATGGCCCAGAAGTGAAGATTTCATCACACTACTCAGAAAGTATAGTTTAAGGTTTATGAATTGCTCATTTCTGGAATTTTCCATTTAATATCTTGGATCTGTAGTTGACTGTGCATAATTTAAATCTTGAGTAACTGAAATGACAGATAGGAAGAGATTACCGTAAAACAATAATCCCCAGAGTTCCAGTGATCACCGTAGTGATTCAGAGGCTCTTTCTGGGAACCTTCATTTGATATTCTTCCATTTTCCTGGTCTTCAGCCTCATTGATTTTCTTCAAGCAGCGAAAAACTGAGACTTTCTCCTAAGGCTCAATGCCCAACCTGTGTTCTTCTTGATCTTCAGTCTTTCCAGAAATGAAGTGGCACTGTCGTACAATTTTAATTATTATGTGTCCAGTGATTGTTGTAAAAATTCTTTTTCCATCCCCAATCTGTCGGTGGAACTGATTCTCTATCCCTAAAAGCCCAGGGATCCACCATTCTCTCCACATTCCTGTACCATAATCTCCTATGAACTCAAATGTTCAACAAACTGGGTCCTTTAACCTACTAATCTCTGTTGAAGAATAATACAGCCCAGTAGTTGAAAAGTCATTCTGGAGTTAGTAGATCTAGGCAGGTTGACTTCTCTTCCTCTTGACAGATATGTGGCCTGTGTTTTTAGTCTTCCTATTATGCATGGTACTTAGCCTAAGGTAGATACTTAATAAATATGAAAAATCATTGTCCATCTCAGACACATTACTAAGAGAGTATAATCCTGTTAGAAAATACATGTGCATAGAAAATACTTCAAGTCCAAGCTGTTCCCTTTGCCTTGATTTCATTAACACACTTATGTTAGGCATTTCTCCTTGGGGCTCTAGCTCTGGTGATCGCCTATCAGTTTGGCGATCTGTAGAAGACCAGGCTTCCAGGGAAAAGAAAAAGGCTCTGAATCCAAAGCCAAAGCCAAGATATTGCCCACGAAATGAGAGATAAAGGTGTTGGAGGTAAGAAGGGATACATAAAGTCAAATCTGATTCTCAGCAGCAGAATATAAATGGTATTATTAAATTGATGAACAGATGATGTGTCTTTGACAGCTTGCTCTTAGAGAAGACGTATTCTCTGCCTTTCCTTATAGGAGCTAATCAGGAAAGTAAATTATTTGTCCCATTCCTGAAGGTAATAAGGACACCTTCTGACATTCAGTGTGTAACAGATGTTTTTGTTCCACAACTGTGGTGATGATTCATCACAGGCTTGAGGCAGACTACCTGGGTTCAAATCCTGCCTATACTATTTGTTAGAGCTGTGAAAATGGCCAAGTTGCTCAACCTCTCTGTGCCTCATTTCCTCACCCAGAAACCAGTGATAATAACATCAGCTGTCTCTTAAAGTTGCTGCAAGGATAAAATGTGTTTAAGCATTTAGAACATTTAGTTCCAGGCAAAGAGCTAGGGCTATGAGCATTTGCTCTCACCATTATTATTACCATGATCATTGCATTCCAACACATTTCTTTTCTCAGAGGAATTGTCCTGTTAATGACAGTGGGAAACAATTTAAATGTCAGCAATGGAATCAAGAGCAATCCCCAGCTTGATGGCACTCTTGGTTATGTGGGGAAGCCTGCCATTTGTAGCTGTACGTATATCAACCGTACATACATATGTAGGCACAGAGGTGAACTTGAAGGGCAGAGAAACTTGGATTATAAAGGTAGCATTCATAATGAAATTCCACTGCATCTGTTTTCACCCTAAATTACCATACGAAGTCTATAATACAAAGTACTTCAAATCACATCAATTAATAGCCTTCACTACCTGATTCCCAGCACAGTCCTCTCCTGTTGACGTAGGCAGAAAGCCCACTATGAATGGAATAGCTCAACACTGTTCCGCTACCACAAAAGTGCAAACCTTTAACTTGTTTGGAGAATTTTTATTTTCATTTTCTTCCCTTTTGTGTATAGAATGCATATATTTTTCTAAAGCAAAGCCAAATAGTACCAAAAGAGGTTGCCACTGGGCCTCAAATAGAACCCAAAATGGTGTTCCAAGTTAGGAATACCGCATAACAAGGGAATGTGTGAATCTGTATGTTCTGTGATGGAAAATCAATTTAAATGCATAATTAGATATTTTCAAACACTATTAGGTTGTCTTTTTAAATGTTATAGGAAGGATAATGCAGGCCCCTTTAATTCATTTTTCAAGAGCTGGAGGGAGCTTTATTGTGAGTGTCAGCTAGAGGATGACTTAAGAGTCTGCAACATGCTCTCCAAGCCATGCAAGTCTACAGAGGTCAGTGGAGAAACAGCAGCCACTGCAATAGGTTTCCTGTTGGCCTGGAGGCTGGAGGGAAGAGCATGTACCCAAACACTCTCAAAACTCCAGGAGCTAATAAAAATGAGTGGAACAAGGTTGGAGGAGTGGGTGTAGCAAATGGGAAGATTGTAAAACTTTTGCAAAGGGTTTCATCTGGCTGGTTTTTGCCATGTATAATGGAAGGTTATTATTTCCATATAAATTCTTTTTTTTTTTTTTTTTTGCAGTGCTGGGAATTGAACCCAGGGCCTTGTGCTTTTGAGGCAGGCTCTCTACCAACTGAGCTATATCCCCAGCCTTCACTTTTTAAAAGAACTTGGAAATCTCTACTTTTAGATTGATTTCACAATTTTAAAATCTCAGCAATCAGTGCAACTCTTCAAAATATGTATTTCCAAAAATCATAGATACACATGCTCATGCGCACACACACACATTAGCATTTACTTGTGATTCACAAGATTTGGGAAGAGACCTAAGTGGGGAGCCAAGGGTAAGAAGACCCAGTAGAGCAAGTCCCAGAACTTTCTGGTGCAAGATTAAGACTGAGCCATTGTGTGAAGAATCCTATCTCTAACTATGGTCAAAAGCCAAGCTTTGCAATCTGATGTGTTACTGGATGATCTCTAGACTGCAGGACATAAGAAAGATACGCCTTGGGACAGAAGCAGTGGGAGCAAAACTTGGAGACATTTGTTTTTTTCAAAGTTGAAGTATTGGAGAAAAATGGAGAGTGGATTTCATGAATTGCCTTGCAGTAGGTTAGATTAAAACCAACAAACAAAAAGGATCCTGGAGATTGTCAAGATGAGTGAAGAGGCAGTAAAGATTTAGTAGTAGAGGTGAAACTGAAAGTTGGACTCTGATGTTAATGAAAAGAAGGAAGTAAAAACACACTTTAAAGAAGAAATCATTCTAATCCCACAAAAGAATTCATCGATGAGGATCTTGGAAGTAAATATCAATTTGAAAGGTTTTAGGGACCACAAAGCTCAAAACTGTATGCTACTTCAATCTCAGGGGTTATTTCTGTTAAAAGCCAATATCCATCCTAAGCTTCAGTTCCTGGGAGCAATAACATAACCTTAGCTGATCATAACAATTTTCCTACCGAATGAAATTTTTTTATTTTGATGCTTTCAATGGTTCTCCAGATTTTTACCGCTATATCAATGTCCAAAACAAATTTCATCTTTTCTACCCTTTTGTGCTACTCTGGGTACTCCAAGAAGCAGACACCAGACAAGATAAAATGTGCAAGGATTTTGTGGAAGGGAGATGCTGATGAAAGCAGTAATATGCTGATTAATTGTTTAACAACCAAGTCCTTAGCAGCCCTGATTTGTAATGTGTGCTGACTGTCCTATGTAACTATTCCCACCCTGACCCATGTCAAGACATCAGCAAGGTGTCACTGGGCCCCAAATTGAGAAGAGATTCGCATAATGTTCTTGAGGCAGTACCAGTCCAGTGGGCTCCAGCAAGTCACTCTATGTCAGGTAAATAAGAAAGTGGCTGGCTCCAGCCACACCATAAGTAAAGGAAAGGGAGAGAAGGTGGAATGAAAGGTTGGTACCTGCCTTGACAAAGCTGTTCCTTATTTTGTTAACCAAAGTCAGCCACCAGAGGGATCCTGTGTGTCCCAGGATAGGGTCCACACTACTACCTTTCTACTCTGAGTGAAATAGTGTTTAACTGTTGGGCTAGTCCATCCACCTCGTTGCAGGGGGATTTCTGCCTATGTCAAAGGAGAGCATTTTGCTACGAATCAGGTAGCCAAGGCTATTAATTGGTGTGGTTTAAAGTTCTTTGTATTATAGAGTTCATTATCTAATGTAGGGTGGAAACAGATGAATGGATTTGGTCATGGATGCCACCTTTACAGGAGGCATGGCTCATGCACAGACTTGTGTTGGATTTCAGGCTGAAGCAGCTGAGCCCTTTGTCAGCTGCGGTCCCCATAACTGGAGGTCTTCAAAGTGTATTCGCACTGCCTCCACACCTTTCTTTTTCCCTCCCACTCAAAATTGTTTTCATTCTGAATTCCTTTACCTAGGAAAAGGGAAGCATGCGGAGAATAAATTTGATCAAGCTGATCAAAAGCATGCAATGAAGAATAGCTGATCCATCCATTAAACAAATTTAGCACCCAAAATGAGATAAAAATTCACAAATAGGAATCAAAGTAAAAATCAGTAAGTCAAATGCTGACTAAAATAAAGCAAATCCAGGGGAAGGGAATTTTACAAAAGATTTCACCTGGTAATAAAGTTATATATATGTAAATATTTTTATATACATTTGAGATGATGATCCTTAGTTTAAATTCCCATGGACAGGAAAAAAATTAAATGTTGTGTATGATTTTAAATTCATGATACTGGTGTGTTGGACATGTTGAACATTAATTTGTTCAGAAACACACACACATGCAGGATTTTTTAAATTAAATAACTTGGAATTTTAAAATTAATATTCAAAAGAATCTAAACTTCCCTCCTGAAGTTCTCCAGAGTGATGGTGGACACTTCGATGCATCTCCAGATCCCCCAACAGAGACTTGGTTGCCTCTATGGCTGGAAGTGCTTTGGGCAGATAGACTGCTCCTGTCATACTGTCAGGAAAGGCCTTGGCTGCAGAGAGTCACCTTGCCCAGGGGTACCCTCCCACATGCAATGATGCACCAATGGCAGCGTATTAAACCTGGGCTATCTTGGTCCCACTTCAGTTCACATTAGACTGTTGGGGCATTTTATCTCCAGGGCCATGCCAATGTGTGGTTGAGACAGCCAGTCACTGGACATTCATCTCAGCAAGACTTAGTCTCTGAATAGTCCTGCTTGCTTAATTCCTTGCTTTTAAAAAGGTCTTGGTCCTGAAGGTATCCCCTAAAGACGTAATGACCTGCCCCCTGAATTCCTGTTCAGTAGGCTTCACAGGAATTGAAACTGTGATGAAATGCAACCACATTTTTTGAAAGTTTCTTCTAAAGTGCAATTTACATACAGAAATTGGATATATAAATTTCCAGCTCACTGGGTTTTCACAACTTGAACAATAGATGTAACCCCTGCCAGATAAGAACAGAACATTTCCAGCACCTCAAAAGAGACAACACATTCAACAATTACTTTTTAAACTGTCTAATAAAAGTTTAACTGAATCTCACCATTCTTTAGATCTATGCAAAAGGGAGAAGTCTTGTGTAGCTAGCTCTAGAGCTCAGAGCCCAAGCAGACAAAAAGTTTTCAACTTTTGAAACAAAACTTGTAAGTGTACACATAGTGTAGTGTAATTCTCAATATTTATGTTGGTTAAAACTGACTGTTGAATGATACTTAGTAACAAAAAGGACTAGTTATAAAACGAGGAGAGTTTATATAAAAGTAGCATGGATTCTCCAGACTAGTCTCAAAAGGGTCTCTGGGTTTCATTCGTAGAAACACAGATATGTGTTGGGATTATTATCTCCAAGCATCACTCTGGTTTTTCTCTGTGTGTTTGCTGCTGCTCTTCTCCACTGAGGGTTTCCCCAGAACCATTTGCCCCTCTAGCTACAGAAACAAAGGGCCCAAGAAACTTCCAGTGAGATTCTCTTCTCTAAGTAGATTTGCAGAACCAGCTTTTCACTTCTGAGAAACCAGGTAAGAGGAAGACAAGGAGGATGAATGGAAAGGGGAGGAGCCACTTGAAGGAGAGGGGCACAGGTGGAAGGGACAAGAAGGGGAGTTGAATAATACAGCCTTTGAAAACAAACTGAGCTCCTACAAGAGTTCCTTCTACCCCCAGCACCACACTCACACACACACACACACACACACACACACACACACACACATTCACTCACTCGCACTCCTCAAACAGTGGATAATCTGTCTCTCTAGAGTTTATTTCCCATCTGGGCAAAGGGTGGGGATATTATGTAAAGAGAAGACTCCCCCCAAAACTAAGGCTAACAAAATGGGCAAAGGAAGAATTCCTCTTTAAACAAAGAATTGTGAATCCACTATCATTGTCAGAAACACAACTCAAAAAGAAAATACCACTTCCAAATGCTCTGATTTATACTACTTGAACTGGAAAGAAAAGATTAATGAGTCAAATAAAAGACAACAACTAAAATACCCAAACATTCTTAGGAAAACTTCCCAATACAGAAGAGTGAAAAGTAGTGTTAGGACCTCAAAAGAACTACATGTCAGGCAATTGCTTTCAAGCCATTGCAAAACTAGAGATCGAGTTTCAATGAAGGATGGGACCAGGGCCACCAGGGAAGGGGCAAGCTCCAGAACTCAGACGTTTAAGTTCTTGCTGAACTGGGAGACACAGAACAAGAAGGCGGGATCCAAAACTGCGGACTCTGGCTAGTGTAGCTGTCAAAGCTCAGCAAAGAGCTATGAATGGTTAACGTCTATGGATTAATTATATCTTCAATGAGGCGATATTCCAAGCATAAGAGTTGTGTCCTTTGACACATACAATGATGTCAAAAGGAAGATATTATTTTCAACGCTTTTTTATTGATGAGGGAACTGAGATGCGGGGAGATAAGTAACTTGCCCAAGGTGGTGTGGTTAGTAAGTGGTGGAGCAGAGATTTGAACCTGGGAGATGTGGCTTGAATTCCTTTACACTTCATTCTTGCATCTGGCTGTCCCAGACACAGATGTACTATGAAGCTCATGAAACTTGAATTTCAGGCCCCTCTTTATTGAAGACCCTCTAAGATCCTAGGCCTGGTTTTATAATTTGTAATATTTTATTATTTTTCTTAAAAAGGACCCTTCTCTTGTGTATAAGATTCAGGTCTTACAAAGCCTTGTTTCATCCTGTGAGCTAACTATCAATAAGAAATCTATGACAGAATATCCCAGGCAATAGTAACTCTCTATCTATCTTTCCCTGAAAGAGAGGCAAATGGGAGTGTTCTCAGCTGGTGGCTACCCTCCCAGCACCACCCTGACAGGGTGGACGAGATCAGCATCTCAGAATACCTCTAATCTACTAGTGCACCTTTGAATGAAGCAGTGTTTGCAAAAAAGACTGCATTGGCCTATTCATTTGCTTATAGTATTTTAAGCACTTGCAGAACCAACAATTAGCCAAGTTCATACCTTGTCCCAGGAGCCCAAAGCAAAGGTGTGAGATTCCCAAGTCTGGGAGGTTTCAATTTTATGTCAGATGTGATGGTTCACTTTTGTAATCCTAGCGACTCAGGAGGCTGAGATAGGAGGATCTCAAGTTCAAGGTCAAATTCAGCAATTTAATGAGGTCCTAAGCAACTTAGTGAGAATGTCTCAAAAAATTAAAAGATCTGGGGGTGGGGTGGCTGGGGATATAGCTCAGTTGGTAGAGTGCTTGCCTTGCAACCACAAAGCCCTGGGTTCAATCCCCAGCACCGCAAAAAATAAAAATAAATAAATCTGGGAATATAGCTCAGTGGTAAAGTACCCCTGGGTTCAATACCTAGTGCACCCCCTAAAAAGGTTTTCAGTTTTATTTATTTACTATTTATTATATTAATGCATTTTTAAAGTTGGGTAAATGGGATGTCACAAACATCAATATTCAAAGGACTTGCTTGAAAGATACGAAAATAATCCAGAGAGGTTTTCTTTTTCTTCAACTGAATTTTGTGTTAAACTTTTCTGGCTAAAGTAGTAACACCTATCTTGAGGACATTTCATAGATTTTGGCTCCATATCCTGTACAAGTATCCTATGGCTTTTCTATCCCCTTTCTGAAAAATCACAAAATTGAGTTTTTAAAGGGGGGAAAGGGAACTAAGAGAAATTCATCTTGCACCAAGTGGTATTTTCGTGTGAACTCAAACAATCGGCACAGCAAGTCCTTATTTCCCACATTTTCGAGAAGATGTAGCTAAGGATCTAAGAAGTGAAATGAGGCACGAAAGTTAGAAAGTTGCTTTGTGATGCAGTCAGACATTCAAACCAGCGATTGACTGATTGCAAAACCCAAGCACTGCTCTAATTCCTCCTAGAATAGTTTTCTTGGTATAAGTGCAATGCTTCTGGCAAGACCACAGGGCAGAGAAGAACATGGTCTTTGACTTGTCTCTAAGCTCGTGAGTCTGCGCTTTAATGAGAAGCTGAGTAAAACCTTTCAGGCCACCAGCCATACCTGCGGAGTTGTTGGAGAAGGATGTGCAACCTACAGGCACATGACCACTGGACCTGTGAGGCTCTTTCCTGCAGGAGATATACTTGGGAAATAATTAGTGATACACCCGAGGGTCTGTGCACACAGGTGTTCATCAGTGTCGTTTATAACAGCTACAAATAGAAAACGATCTAAATAGTCCACAGCAGGGCAATGATTAAATAAATCAGGAAGCATCATATCATGAAATATTACTCCCACTAAAAACCATGTTTTCCTAGACAGTAATATTCAATGCCTGCTCCTCTATTATTCCTGAATTCTGGAAGACAGCTATAAAGACCATTTCAAAGACCAGTGGGATCATTTTAATATGGACTGTTAACTAGATAATATCATCATATAATCTATTAACCGTAAATATCTGGATATGACAAATGTAATTTACAAAATATGCTTATTCTTAGAAAATAGGTACTTACATATTTATGGAGGAAAAATGTCATATTGTCAAAAAACATTTAATGACATGGAGAAAGTTTGCTATATAATATTAAGATGATATTAATTTTCACTTTGTTTAAAATACATAAAAAGCAAAAAATTACGAACATGCAATAAAGATATCTGAATGTAAGTATTAGTCGTATCAATTTGTAAGACTGCCTATGATTTTATCTGTTGCATATTTTAGCATTCTTGCAATTGTCTCACCATGTCCAATTATTCTGTTCCCATCCCTTCAAGGAACAAGCACACAAAAAATCCAAGAATATGGAAGGACAGATTGGTCACATTCTTGAGTTAAGTTCGGGCAAGAGGGCCTTGTAAAGTAATCCAAAATCAGATCAGGTACCAATACTCTCTAAGAATAAGAGACTGAAGTTAGGTCATTGTGGTGGAATGGGGGAGGAGATAATTAGAGCAAGAGAGTACAAAAGCTTATCAGAAAAATTATGGAGTTTTATTGGTAAATTAGATTTCAGAACAAGAGATGTATGATATTTATTCCTAAGGCACTCTAGAACAAAGAAAATAAAAAACCAAAGTAGTTAGGCTATAATCTAATGTGGAGAACACTCTTGGTATCCCCAATCCTCAG
>JAJEJO010050767.1:26735-50663 GCA_020662805.1 Glaucomys volans | reverse complement strand
AAAATCTGTTAAGTATGTTAGGATTATTAGCTTAAAAATTTTAAGATATAGTGAAGATATAGGAATCAGAGGTCGGGATAGCTGGGTACATACTAAATTACTTCAAAAATAAAATGGAATTTAAATGGACCCATTTTATGAATGTAGCTCAAGCTAGTAAATAATCATAGTTCACTTGTACCATAGTTCACTTGGCTCATACTGTGCCAAGAAGCATTCTAAGAGTTTTGCATATATTACCATTGATTTAACATTCACAGCCAATTCAAAAACAGGTTTTATGCCATGAGATACAGAAAAAAAAAAACCAACAAAAACAATGTGTTATGAGTATGTGCCTAGAGCTGGACCTTGCCAGGATTCCTTATGTGGAATCCTGCTAAGGATTCTTTGACTTAGACTAAGATATCATGGCATTGTTAATATGAAAATAATTAAAATAAATGGAAAATGTTATTACTTGTTTACTTGAGATATTTATTGAATTCCTGTAATCTGTCATACACTACTCAGTACTTGATATATTTTTGTGAACAAGATGTATATACAGACTATCCTCTGGAATATTATATTCTGGTGTGTAGGGAAGAGGGGCTACATGGAATAAGTGTGAATAAGAAAAATAATTTACAACCAGGTTAAACCCAAGGAAGAAAAAATAATTGCTACAGATGAAACCTGCTTAGAGTGGTTGCAGAAAGCATATTCAAGAATTTCTTATTGGGGAGAGAAAGGTTGAGAAAGAAGACATGTAATGGACAGCATTCCAAGCAGAAGACTCAGTGTGACATCAGAAATAACTTCTTTTTTTGTTTTTCTTTAGCAGAGTGGAAAAATAGCACTTTGTGAAGTAACCTAGGTCATGAAAAAATTACAAAACACATTAAGTGATTGAGATTGTGGTACAATGATAAACCACCAGGGAGTTTTACTACTGAGAGACTATTTTGACAACTTGTTAAAGGCACTTTATAGAGTTTTATCATTGATACTCTTTTTAGCATTGCTAAGCACTGTAAAATTTAGCTCAACTTCTAACCCAAGACTTTTTTACCAAATCATTCAATAGAGCACCTCTTTATGAGGTGCACTTAGTGTGACAGAGTGGCAGTTGGTCAGATTCTTAAGCAAGGGTTAGGTGACCAATTCTTGTTCATTTCCATACTAGTTAGTTATAAGACAGACAAGTCAACTAATCATTTTATTTCTTGCTTCAAATCTGAAAGTCGAATTTATATTGCATGATTCACAAAGTTCATTCACCATATATATATATATATATATATATATATATGTATATATACATAAATATAAATAGATGACCTTATGGATACATGGAACTTCATAATGAATTCTAGGGGAAAAGATGAAAATTTTCATGTCTCTTGATCTTAAAAATGCTTCAGACTTGATAGAAAGCATCTGTAAAAAACATTAAATTTTGAGTGATTTCCATCTCACTGACTCAGGGAGCCTTGAGCTCTGAGATTAATACTTCAGTAACAAGGCTGGTGCCAGCCAATGCTGGGGAGGAGGCTGAATTCCAACTTAAATGAATCTAAGGAAGCCTTTTTTTTATAACTCTTCATCCTGTTTATAATTTTACTCTCTGCCATTAAGAGAAATACGATGACTCCTCAGTAGTGGTGTTATTCAATTATCAGAGAACCGAATATCCAGCATCTGAGGTTGGAAGTGTTTGCTCTTCTTGTTCCAGTGTCCCAGCCTGTTGCTGAAATGCTCCTAGTTAACAAAAAATGCTGAGAAAGCAAACTTATACAGCCATGATATGTCTGCATAAAACCGTATTTCCTCTTTTGAGAACCTCTGAGGATTTTGACCTAAGGCTATTGTTAATTCAGTGGTACTCTAGTTGCCCTGAACCTCAGCTTTCAATCCTCTGATAAGTTCCAGGATGGGAGAATAAATTAGCTAGCAAGGGTTTGTCTGGGAACTGATCTTAAAATGTTTATTAGGTAATTCAAGAGTAGTCTTTTAAAACTATGTAGTTGCCAACTCTATGTATTAAGCATCAGCAGCAGAACTAGTAAGATACAGTCCCCCCTTATTAGGACTTTTACTTTCTGAGGTTTCAGTTACCCAGGGTCATCTATAGTCTGGAAATAATAAATGAAAAATTTCAGAAATAAAAAAAAAATTATGGTGGGAGAAATGCTCTAATAAGAGGTGTTTTCAAAGAGCAACAATAACACAATGTCAAACAAACTGAGGAAAAGCATGAGGCATGGCTTTAGCATGCACTTTTTCCCCTTAAATCAGAAAGAACAGAAGGTGTTTTCCAAACGGACAAAGGTGTATACAATATTTCAAGCAGAATAAGTGTGTTGCTCAAGCCTCATGGACCTTGTATCATGTTGTGTTGTGGGATCTGAAAATACAGTATGATTTTTAAGGAATGGTGAAATGATAGAAGAGACTAGAGAGAAAAGTAGTGGTGAGATCAACAAGGCAATATATATGTGCAAAGAGGTTCAGATTAACTCCTGAGAAATAGTTTCAAAATTATCTTCCTAAGGAAACAATATATTATATCTCATCTACATAGCATGTTTCTTTTTTTTAACATTTTTTAAAATATTTTTTATTTGTTGATAGACCTTTATTTTATTATTTATATGTGGTGCTGAGAATCAAACCCAGTGCCTCACACATGCTAGGCAAGTCCTCTACCAC
This sequence comes from Glaucomys volans, assembly GCA_020662805.1. Taxonomy (NCBI): domain Eukaryota; kingdom Metazoa; phylum Chordata; class Mammalia; order Rodentia; family Sciuridae; genus Glaucomys; species Glaucomys volans. The sequence continues at coordinate 47,969 of JAJEJO010050767.1, read as the reverse complement.
TGAGCCACAGCCCCAGCCCCATAGCATGTTTCTTAAAAAATGTTCTCTTAATATTTATATTTGGACACAGAGGAATCATTGATTCTTATGGTCATTTACATATTGACTCTGTATCTTGTAACCTACATAAATTTCATTATCTACCTAGGCTTTTAAATACACTTTTTATGAAGCAGGTACCATATACAGAGGTTGACTTAAATTTCAAGTGCATCTTAATAACCTTTTGTAAACTGAATATACCTATATAACCAACAGATATCAAGAAATAATATAGTAACAACAATCTAAAAGACAAGGTTAAATGGCAAAACCAATTGTCTTAGTTTTTCACAGTATCCTTTTTTTTCATATTTTAATACATCTTAGCATGTATACTTGCATCTCTTTTGCTTTTAATGTTATTTATTTTAGTCATTTTTCTCTTCACCAACAGCTTCAAAATCTGTCTCATTAGACTTTTAAATATATCCATTTATATTTTCCTTGTTTTCTGGCTCCTTTTTTCTGTTATTTGTTTTCCTCAGTTTAATTTGCTTTTCTCTTCTAAATTTCTGTTGAATATTTGGATCATAAATATTTTCATTATTCTTTTTAATGTAAGAATTTAAATGTTCCTTTACACTGAATCTTTTGTTCAGCTTCCTTATAACAATCCTAATGTAACATTTCACTATAATAAAGTTTAAATTTTTAGCATTTGTCACTATTATGTCCTATCTGACCTATGAGTTATTTAGAACTATTTCTAACAGCAATAAAATTATGTTATTGATTTCTAGCTTAAAGTTCAGAAAACATGATAAGTAGTTTATCAGTTTTATTTTGCAGTTTAAAAAAGTGTTTATTCTCTAATTTTGGGGTGCAGAGTTGAACATTTGCTTTCTAAATTAACCTTTTCGTTTGCACTATTAAAATACTATACATTTGGTTGGAGTTGTGGTTTACTGGTAGAACACTTGTCTGGCATATGTGAGGTCCTAGGTTCAATCTTTGGCACAGCATATAAATACATGAATAAAATTAAAAGATCCATTGGCAACTAAAAAATATTTTTAAAAAATACTTTACACTGTTACTGACATTTACCCCTTATTGACCCAGCTAATACCTAGGTTAATATGTTGCTTCCAAGGCTGCACTAGCTGTTTTAACTTCATACATTTTAAATATATTTTCTTAGTTTCATATGTATTTAAAACTATTCTATCATCTTAGGCATCTATATTTTTCATATTAAACAAGGACATAGCCAGTAATGGGTTTTGTCTTAAATATTTTTATGATTTTTTTAATCATTGCTACAAGTTTTAATTAGTGCTTTTTAATTATATCTACACTTTCATATCATTTTACTTTCAATATTTTTGAGTATTTATAGCATATATTTATATTTTAAAATTTTAACTAGCAACACTCTAGTTTTCTTCTATGGATATTTTAGTCTTTTTACATTCATTTTAATAATATATTTGAGTTTACTTATGCTATGCTGATATTCATATTCTTCCAAGTCTTCAGGGAGATATTTTATTATCAGCTTTCCGATTACAATTTCTGGAATCAAGACACCCTATGAAGGCAGAAATGTTCCCTATGAGCTCCTCTTGCTCGTCATCAGTTAATATTTTCACAGTGAAATTAGCCTCTTTGAGCATCTTAATTCCAGATTCATTCACAGGATTAAACGCAGTAACCCAAGGCCAAGACCTATAATATCAATGTGCCAGTGAATCTTGAGGATGCCATTTGACCCTAGTTGATTTCAAGTTCACTTAAATTTATTTCAATTATTTATTTGCCATTAGGAATAGATTTTCTTTCTTGTGGTGCTGAAAAGAATTTTAAAGTAAATATGTTATAATTTCTGAAAATATAAGTATATTAAAAGAGAATAATTTTAGTGCATATATAATTTGTCATTTAGTCCATGGAATTGCATCAACTACCACTTCACCTTTGGCTTTCTTTTTTTAGCCTTTCTTCAAATTCTTCTTACCCACTACATCTACCTTACATGAAAGCCCTTTACACCAGTTATCAGACTGGGCTTGTGTAACAAAATTTCCTGGACTAGATGAATTAAAAACAACAAACATTCATTTCACACCCTCTGGAAGCTGAGAAATCCAAGATCCAGGTGCTGGCAGATCCAGCACCCAGTGAGGCTCGTAGATTGCACTTTCCAGCCGTATGCTTCTGTGGCAAAGAGAAAACTAGTGCTCTAGTCTCTTTGTCTTCTTAAAATGATACCAGGGAATGATATTAGTCAAATATATTTTTTTATTGTGTGCATGTGCAGATATATAACAATGAAGCCCATCATTATGTACAAGTATAATGCACCAATAAAAATATGGGGAAAAAGAGAAAAAATTAAGAAGGGCACTGATCCTATGTTAGAAATTCCATTCTAAAACTAATCACCTTCAAAAGCCCTCCCCACTACTAACATCATTCCATTGGAGGTTAGGATTTCAATATATAATTGCATGGGCACAAAACACACAACTCATAACATCAACCCAAAGTCATCACATTCTGCATTCTGTAAGAACATTGAGAACAGACAGCGGCAGATTAAATCCAATGACAATTTTGTAATAAATAACTCACATAATTATGATTAAAAATTGTACTTAAGTCCTGTCGAGTCTATTATCAATGTCCAGAAATGGTGAATATTTTGGATAGTGTTGCTTTAACATTTGGTTAGTGAATTTATGGCTCTTAGTATAATGATGTTTAGAATTTAATGTATTAGAAGGACACATACTGAGCCTTGACCTAAATATCAGGTCATTGGAGATATTTATTCATTTAGTTGCTATTCATTTAGTTCTTTGGTAAACTTGGGGAATCATTTAACCTCATGCTCTTAACCTTGACCACATAATGTGAATCACTTATGGCTCTTTTCTTTACTAAAATAATGTCAAATTCTTACACCACAGATATTATGATTAATTTTTCCAGTGTAGAGTCACAAATCAGAATCTCTGGAGGAGAGACCTGGGTATAGATGTTGTTCACAAGCTTCACAGAAAATGTTACTGTCTGCAACTCATTGAGGGTTTTCCCACTCAAAAAAGAGGGTCATAGATTTGGATGATTGTTAAAATACCTTCCTACTCTTCTACAGTATTTTTTTACTTATCATTGTAGAGGCTTCGTAATTTCAGTAAAGCTCAGAATTAGTGATGATTTGGTGTAAAAAAAATTGCTATATATCAAACCTTTCCTATGCAAGGTTATACTACTCTCTAGTGGGTCTCCTACAGAGCATGCTGGCATTGGTCCTGAATTGAAATAAACCTCTGTTTTAAGCCTAAGAGTGAGAGGCATGGAAATATGAAGGATGAATGAGAATAAGAAAGAAAGATTCTGATTTATAAGAAAGAAATATACTGATTTTTAAGATATCATTAAGTATACAGTCTACAGATTGAGCCCTATTTTGCTGCTTAAATATAAGATTACTATTTAAATATAATCAGAAGAAAAGTCCACTTCTTCCTTTGAATAGTCACACATTTCAGGTGCCTTCACTTAAAATTAAGAACTATTGTAGTCTTCATCAACATATCAGCAATATGAAAGGAGACCATGAACCAGTTCTCCTCTCTTTCTATAGTAAAATATGAGAGAAGATAGATGGCCATGATATTTAAGCCAATAATGAATATAGAATTCTATATCATCAGGCTCTATCATTGAATATCAAAAGTGAGGAAAAAGCCCTTACATCCATATATATACTGAGTCTTTATCATTTTGATTCTTTCTCTTGGTTTATGAAAGATAAGACAAGAAAAAACTGAAATAGTTATAATTTGACTGTCACACAAAAGTACCCTGAAAGTGTTGAATGTCTTAAATTCTTAGTTTTTCTTTGAAAAGGAATTGTGTTTTAGCAGTAAGATACCTTTGAATGGATAAGTCATCAGATTTTCTTCAGGAGTATTTGCAATGATCATTTAGCAGTGACAAATGATTCCATAATGATAAAAGCCTAAGGAATTTCCTCCTCATCAATATTGAATTGTATTATAGTGCTAAATTCAGCAGTACATGCAATTTGGGATATTAATGATTCATAACTTGACTTGATTATATTTGGGGCCATTTTTTATAGTATCTGATTCACTACAGCCTACGAGGCTTAGCCTCTATAAAAATAGATGGTTTCTTAATAAAAATGATAAAAAATAGAACAAAGTGATTTAACCATTGAAGTAAATCATGTTCCAGAAAATAGAACACTCTCAGTAAAACCAGTGATATAAAACCATTTTTGCTTGCAATACAGGAAAATTTTCCATAGGTACACAAGCACACATAGTGTGATTTCTAGAGGATAATTTCTAAACTACTTAGAATCAAAATTTTAATAAATTATTTGGAATAATAAGGACAAATAATGAAAAAAGACTATAAGTGGGATGCAGATATTGTAATTTGGAAAATAAATTTTGATGAGAAGCTAACCTACAACATGATATCCTCACATTTAAAATTAAAATTTTAATTGCAATCATCTCATGTGGCTGGTTTTTAGGGGAAGATTATATATCTAGTATGAAGCACACAGAATACTTCCTGCAATATAAATGCTAACAGTGGCAGCAGGGATCATAGAGGTGGGAAAAGAAGGTTGTTCTTAATTTGGAATTCAACAATGGGCTTCATGTCGACTTCAAAATGCTTAAAACTATATGACCATCATTTTTAGCACATGAATTCTTTATGGATGGTGTGCAAACTTTTCATCACTTTTAAAATATCATAGACCCGCAAATATTACAAATTTCTTGACACACTATTTCATGATGCTATATGACTGTAGTTGAAGTGGAAAATAAATATAGCTTTATGTTGTTTAATTTAGTAATGGGGAAACACTTATTCTAAAAAAACTCTTCTCTTAGCTTGTTCCTAAGGAAAATAGCCAAATGCTCCATTTTTTCTACAACATAAAATATATGAGGCTGTAGGAAGAAAAGCATGGATAGTCAAATAGGTGCAGAGAATAGTACTTGGGAAAGATCCTTGTGTTTGGAATCAGAAGTGAACTGTGTCCAATCTAATTTACAACTGTGGACAAACAACTTATTTGAAACTTAATGTATCCTAAAAAAAGGATGCTAAGATAAACTGAACCACATCTCACACACAAGTTTGTAATAATACAATAAGACAACATATGTGAACATTTTATATGAATATTACGTGCTACAAAATAGGGTTCAACTTCCATGACTGCTATTGGCAAAATAAAGCTGTTTCTCTACAATAAGACCCAAAGAGGGTAATACTTCCTTGGTGTGTATGTATCAGATAGGTGTAGTTTTATCTTGACTCTACTTAATATGAGCAATATGATTTGGGGAAAATTACTTAAATTTTCTTCTATGCTTTGTTGAGCAACATGCTAAATGAGAAAACTAATAGTATATAACAGAGCTATTAAAATATAGTGTGTATAGTAGATACAATTCCTTAATTCAGGTTACTTGTTATGCCCATCTTATACCCTTATAATCATCCTTTGACTGTATCTGAAGTCTAATGTCTTCATTTGGAAGGAATTAGATTACCATTCAAAATGTTATAGTGAAAATCAGGCACACACACTATGGTAACTAGTAGGACTAACATGGTGGAGAGTGGAGGAAATGATCAAATACTGAGCATGCACAATTATTTATTGTAAGATCATCCCATATTTCAAGTCATTTGGACCCAAAACAACCCAAAAGATATATCCTTTATATAGATGAGGACACAGAATTGATGTGCATTGAGACAATTCAGCAAATCTGGCATTCAAATTCTCTCTTTGCCTTCAAGATCTTCATCTATTCAATGTGAAACAAGCATCTTTGTGTTTCCAGGTAGATTTCCTATATGAGATAGTCTTTTCCACAGTCATTTTTTGCATGCATATTTTGTCCATAGTCCTAATCATTTTCTCATAGCATCCCATTTTTATCCCCATTCCAGAAACCTTCAACTAATGATGATCCCTTTTACCAGCTACTTCAGGTCTTAGGCAATCCATGAATAAAATTTAAAGTTCTAATTGGGTCCTATATGATCAAAGGCTTTAGAGAGCACTCTATTCATCTTGAGTAGCTACCTCTTGTCCAAGAAAACCTAGAGAACTTTCTTGTGTTTTCAGACATAAATATCTTATGTAATATAGTTTAATAAGCTAATAAATTGGAATTTTATGTTTATACCTATGAAAAAATACAAAAACTGTAAACATGGTAAACATAGATCATTTACTACATGTCAGAATGGCAGGAACAGGAAGAAAAAGGTATGACATAGAGAGAGGCAAACTACTTTGGATGGCCCTTGAAGAACTTTTATTCTACTCACCATTCATGAGCATTTCAAATTCTACTACTTCCTGGAGTTTTATGTTATTGTTGTTATTATTGTTTGTACATTGAAAACAAAATTAGCAAGTAGAGAGGTGTAGAATTTACGCCTCACTTTAGTATTCTCTTCTAAATGAATTGTGTATGTGAGAGGCAGTGAGTCCTGGGTGATTCTTCTTTTTATCTGCACATGGAATTAGTACGGTGGTGGTGGTAGGGAGCTGCAAAAAAAAAAAAAAAAAAAAAAAAAAAAAAAAGTGTATCTGAGCCCCATCACTGATAAATTCTGATTCAATTGATCTGAGGGGAAACCCAGGTATGAGCACTATTACAAAAATCCAAGATCAATGTCTGCTTTGAGTGAGTGATTATTGTGAAAATGTGTAAAATAGATTAGTCCATGACCATAGCACAGTTAGAACTAAAGGATCTGTCTATACTAGGGTCTACCCAAAAAACCTGTCCATGAGTCTCCACCTGTCAAAAACACTGACAATGCTGTGCAGCCTGAAGAATTGAAGATGCTCAAATATTTTTCTGAATATACAAAACAACAATTAATGGAAACCATATTTTCTCAGTATAATTAATAGTGGGATATTTTGTTTTTATCAATGACCATTGTTTGATGAAAATTATTTCAGAGTTCTCTCTTGTAGATAGGAAATGTGATATGAAGGAGACACACTCCAGTGTAGAACTGTTTCATTATCATTCCAACACATCTCTGTATGACTTTTTTCATTTTTAACTAGCTATAATTCATTCTAGATTTTTCTGAGTTTCTGCATTCATTGTTCACTTATTAAGAATGAATATAGTTAAAAATCAACTTATATTGCTTCAGCATGCCACTAAAAAACCCCGTTGTTAAAATGTGCTATTTCAAGGTCACAAAAAACCTGAAGTTTAAATGAGTAGTAAAGAAATCACCTGTGCAGTTTGTCAGAGCTAACATAAGGCTTTTCATTGAGTGGTTTTCATTAAACCATGCTCATTACACAGGGTACTAGTGTACAAGGTACACATTTCATCATTTATATATCTACATACACTTGTAATAGAAATATATGGTAATTTATCCACCCAATTAAATATTGTGTTCTTTGAAATGTTTCAATATTTATGTAAACTTTTCAATTCTTTAGAACTTACAATAATGAACTTTTTAAGACACAAACCTGTTCAAATATTATTAGTTTTTTGTATATGTAATTTTGTTAAACTCTTTTCCAATATTTAGTTGATAAGAATGCTAATGAGTTTTGCATAGTTTGCCAAAGTGCACATTTTCTTGTTCATCTTTTATCGTTTCTTAATGAAAAAGGAATGGATCATTAACAATATATTATAGAACACTCAATCTGGTATGTAATATTTTGCTTTATATTTACAAAGAAACATTTCTTATATAGAATATGATATTTTGGAAAAATTACAGCTGTTGTAATTATTATAAAATCTTCTTTATTGCTTTAAAGTTACATAAATTATCTTTAAAAAGGCAAAATTATTTATCTATTCTTTCATTTTTCTTTTGATTGATGGTGAGGGCTGTCACAGAGGATAAGATGATCATTTAGTAAATATATACTAAGTCAAGTGATGACATGAAATTTTTCCAGTATGAAATCTCATATTTCCTTTATTCATTCTTTCAAGGTCCATTTTCTCAATAATGGCTTTCATTACTCTAGTAGAATTGCTTTCTCTTTTCTTCCATTACATATCACAAGTCATCTTCTATGTTATATAAAATTATACAGAAATAAAAGCTCTTAGGGGATGAAGTGTTTCACTTTTTGCTCAGGCATTCCTTATTAAATTTACATATATTTATTTTGCATCCAGTATTTACTTACTACTGTTATACATGCTAGAGTTGTGATCAGAAATGTACAGATATAATCCCAAAGAAACCTCCTTCTACTGGCTGTTTTTTGTTCCCCTCCTGGAACACTACATAAAGAATCACATAATACACACACAATTTTTTAGTTGTTTTTGGTACCAGGGATTGAATCCAGACGCTATTAATCACTGAGCAACATACCTAGCCCTTTTACTTTTTATTTTGAGGCAAATTCTCCCTAAGTTACTTAGGGCCTCCCTAAATTGGTGAAGCTGGATTTGAACCTGTGTCTCTCCTGCCAGAGCTGATGGGATTACAGGCATGCAGCACTGTGCCTGGCCAAAATATACAGAATTGTAAGATTCATTTATTATAGGTAGCCTTTTACCAGAAAGATAAAAAGGAAAAAAAAAAAAAAAACCTTTTAACCTTTTTTTCTCCTCCAGATTTTTCAACATTTTGAGACATCCTCTTCTAATGATTACTGGTTGGTTTTCTTTCTTTAGAAGACAATAAAACCAAGACAACCAAAATGCTTTCCTGTAGTCATTAAATAATATACCATAGTATTCATAATATTTGAGCTTGTACTCAACTCCTATTTACAATATATTTTTTATATATAAGGTAAAAGGCTGTCATTTAGTAACTTTCCAGGTTTCTGGAATAGTTAAGATGATTCATAATATTCTTCATACGTTTTGAAAATAATTTGTACTTAATTGCCTGTTACTTCTTTCAAAACTCCTGTAAAAGCATCTTGTTCTGTTTTCTAAAGAAATATTCAGCTTCAGTGATCTTAATTTCATATCAGAGTCTTTATAAGACCCAAAAAACTCCACCAGAGAACTTCTAGATCTCATAAATGAATTCACCAAAATAGCAGGACACAAAATTAACACTTATAAATCAATTGTCTTCCTATATACCAATGATGAATCAGCTGAAAAAGAAATTAGGAAAACCATCCCATTCAGAAGAGCCTCAAAATAAAATAAAGTACTTGAGAATCAGTATAACAAGAGGTAAAAGACCTCTACAATGAAAACTACAGTACGCTAAAGAAAGAGATTGAAGAAGACCTTATAAGATGGAAAATCTTCCATGTTCTTGGATGGGCAGAATCAATATTGTCAAAATGGTCATACTACCAAAAGTGCTATACAAATTAAATTCATTCCCCATCGAATTTCCAATGATGTTCTTCATGGAAATAGAAAAAGCAGGCATTAAATTCATTTGGAAAAATAAGAAAGTCAGAATAGCCAAAAAAAATCCTTAGAAAGAAATGCAAAGCAGGAAACATCATATTACCAGACCTAAAATTATACTATAGAGCTCTAGTAATAAAAACAGATTGGTTTTGGCACCAAAACAGACAAGAAGACCAATGGAACAGAATAGAAGGCACAGATACAAATCCATATCAATACAATTAGCTCATATTAGACAAAGGTGCCAAAAACATATATGGAGAAAAGTAACCTCTTCAACAAATAGTTCTGGGAAAACTGAAAATCCATATGTGGTAGAGTGCAATTTAACCACTATCTCTTACCCTGTACAAAATTCAGCATGAAATGAATTAAGGACCTAGGTATTAGACCAGAAACCTTGCACTGACTAGAAGAAAATGTAGGCCAATACTCCACCCATATGGACACAGGAACTGACTTCCTTAACAAGATTATTCAAGTGCAAGAAATAAAACCAATACTCCATAAGTGTGATGAAATCAAACTAAAAAGCTTTTTCATACCAAAGGAAACAATCAAAAGCATGAAGAGAGAGACAATAGACTGGGATAAATTCTTTGCCATCTACAATTCAGTAGAGCTTTAATTTCCAGGATATGTAAAGAATACAAAAAAAACTTAACATCAAAAAAATAACCAATTTAATAAATGGGCAAAGGAACTGAACAGACACTTCACAGAAGAAGAAATACAAATGGCCAACAAATATATGAACAAATGCTCAACATCTCTAACAATTAGAGAAATGCAAATTAAAACCACACTGAGATTTCATCTCACTCCTGTCAGAATGGCAAGTATCAAGACTACAAGCAACAATAAACATTGATAAGGATGTGGGGGGAAAGTACGCTCATACATTGTTGGTGGAACTGCAAGTTCGTGCAAACAATCTGGAAAGCAATATGGAGATTTCTCAGAAAATGGAACCACCATTTGACACAGTTGTCCCACTCCTTGGTATATATCTAAAGTATTTTAAATCAGAATACTACAATGACACAGCCACAACAATGTTTATAAAAGCTCAGTTCACAAGAGCTAAGCTATGTAACCAACTAAGATGCCCTTCAACAGAGGAGTGGATAAAGAAAATGTGGTACATATACACAATGGAGTATTACTTAGCCATAAAGAAGAATGACTTCAGGACATTTGCCAGTAAATGGATGGGTCTGGAGACCCTTATGCTAAGTAAAATAAACCAGGACCAAAAAACCAAAGGTTGAATGTTTACTGTGATATGTGGAAGCTAACACACAATAAGGAGGGGGTGAGGGGAGGAACATAAGTTTAGTAGATTATAAAGTACAAAATGGAGGGAAGGGGGTAGGTAATCAAAGAAAAGACAATGGAATGAATCTGACATAATTTCCTTATGTACTTATATAAAAGCAACACAGTAAATCCCATCATTATGTACATCATAAAGAATGGGATCCTACCTAGAATAAGATATGTTCCATGCTTACATAATTATACCAAAGAGGATTGTACTGTCATGTACAACTAAGAGAGCCAATAAATAAAAAGCAATGCTTGCAGAAGTGACTTTTATACTGATAAAATTTATTCTCTGCACATTTCAATGTAATACTTCTTCAGACAAAATGTTCAATTGAATCTTCCTACCTTTTGAGTTAGGAGCTCAAATAATGAGCAATTTTACTTCACTGGTAAAAGAAGGAGGATGTATTGCTCTTGTGTTTGTGCTGCTAGAGACAATGCATAAAGAAGTGATATCAATCATATTTACTAATTTCTAGATAGTCATCTCCACTTCTGCCTTTGTTTTCAATTTGAGAGGCAGTACAACTTAGTGGCCAGGAGCACAGGTCTGACCTCTTGAGTTTGCCTACCAGATCTGCCAGCAGAAAAATTCTGGACAAATCAAATTTCCACATTTTTAATCTTGAAAATAAGGTTATTAGAGACTGGTGTTGCAGCTCAGTGGAAGAGCACCTGCCTAGAATGTGGGAAGTCTTAGGTTCAATTCCTAGGACTGTGAAACACACATACACACACACACACAATAGTAGTACCTATTCAAATAGTTCTTGTATTAAGTAATCCAATATATCTAAACCTTTTATAATGTCTAGCATATAATGAAATTTCATCATATTAGCTATTACCATTGATTAAATAATTTCTGTGTGTCTTCTATGTACTACACTGTTTTGAGTCTTGGAGATTAATCCATGAGATAGTCTTGGATCAGGATAGTCTTGGTTCAGTGAAGTGTGTATTATAAGCAAATATCAGTTGCAATTTATATATTTTATGCTAGGAGAAATACAGGTGAAATGAATATATAAAGGAGGAAATTTAACTCAAAATGGGAAGGGAAAATGAGCTATCAGGACATTTATGAGGAGAAAGTAACACCTGAGCTAAGATCTTAGGGGTAAGCCAAAATGTGCTAAATGTGAAATACACCATGGGAAGTACTCTATAAGTAGCTTTGCAAATGAAACAATTATGAAGCTTTACATTTTTTTCATAAACTTTATATTTTGCTTATTTGGGTAGTGTCAATAATCTCTGATTTTTTTTTCTTATTGGGTTTAAGTTGTTAATGATTTTCATGTCTTTAAAATCTATTTCTTTATATCCATGCTATTCTGTCTCCCTTGGAAAAATCAAGACAGAAACAAGGAAATCCTACCATTGCTTAAAATATGATCCAAGCTTTATTGCTCCACAATTTGGTTTTGCAAGAAGGCAACATCAGGAGTTAACTCCAGATTGCTGAAGTCACTGTCCTTTAGAACATTAGGAAATTACATTTCCAAAGTCAGCTTTTCAATTACCTAACAAACATACAGATTAAAACCACACAATCTCATCAGGTTCCTGTCTTGAAAATCTGACACGACACCAGTCTTGTCAAGGCAATGGAGCAATGGCCATTAAATAATATAAAAATTATCCACTAAATAACATAAAATTCTAATTATACCTTTCTCTGAACAACAAGGTAGCATCATATGTCTGTGTGTTCGGTTGTGGGCATCTGTCCAACTTCTTCTCATGTTCTCTAAATTGCTATTTAATATTTCTATAACTGAGTGACTTCAAAATACAAACTTTAAAGTCCCAGGTTGGTGTGTTTGTAAAAAGAGTGCTGTGATTTCTCCAATGTGCTGTTTGTGTGATTTATTTGAATCCCCCAAATCTACCTCATTTTGGGGTGATCCTTGCCCACCCCCAAACCTCTTTAGTCCTACTAAGGACTTGATGGGCTTTCTTTCTCTCCTTTGTATTTCTTATTTTAATCCCCTTTCTCCTGTGTCATCCCTTCATTTCTTTTTGTTTACTCTCTGAAGCAGATTATTCAAGCATATCTGCCTGCTTCTGTTCCTCTTTTCATAGGAAGTAAAATAGTTGGCAGTGGAGATTTTCTCTCTCAGAGGTTGACTAGTTCTTTCCAAAGAAAACTAACAGGGCTTCATCGTGCCTCTTTTTGAAGAAGACACAGGAGGACATGTCAACATCTTTGTACTTTTCCTTTGATTTGAAGTTGCAACTCAGGGCCACTGTCTGTTTTCTTACCTACAGAGATCCCAGAGTTCCATTCCCCTTCTCCTTGCTGCGTTTTATAAATCACAAACAAAAAACTGCACACAGTAAGCTCAAAAGAAGCTAAAAGGAAATTGACTTTTCTTTATGATTCTCCGGACCCTAATTCCCACCCATGGTTTTCCCAGTCTAGCTGGACCCTCTCTGGGTAGCTACCCCCTCTCTAAATCTGGTTTAAAGAAAATAAATGCTGCTGATACTGAAACATTGAGTTTTGAATTTTGCTTTTTCATTTACTCAGTGTATGAAACAACATCCAGAATCTGATAGAAATTCACCAATCCACTGAGCAAGATGAGTAATATTGATAAATACATTTTTCTACCACAAGGATAGGAGCTGTGTGAAGTATCTCTAAGACAGGAGATCAATAATTGGAATATCAGTGAATTTTCCCCAATTACTAACTTAGAAACTTATCACATTTTTCTATTCTAAGTTGACTTGTGAATTTTTATATGCTCAGTGGAACAGGAAATACAATTATTTTTTACAAAGCCAATTAAAAACACTTTTGAGCTACCTGAAATAGGCTGTAAATGACTTGTGGCCTTACACACAGAAAAAATCAATTATTCCAGGAATATTTGTGCATATTATAAAGAAACACTTTATTATTGAATCATATTATATGCAAAAGTAAAAACAGAAGTGAAGAGAACATTATTTAGATTCTAATTTGGGGGTTACATTTTATCTCTTTACCCTCTTCAAAAGGCGTCACCAGAATCACTCACTTATCTATCATTTTTTTTTCCTATTTTTTCCTCTTTTAATACCATTATCTTTCTTCTTATGTATGTCTGTGTGTTTGTGTGTGTCTCCTAAAGTTTCTGGAACTGGGATGACCCTATAAATCAAAGATATACAGCAAACCTTAATGACTCTTCAGCTTATTCTAATCCAATGTGTGGATCTCTGTGGAAATTTCCTGTAGTTTACAGTGTGGTCCTCCACTTGTTTCCCTCTCTGGTGGTTTCCTTCTTTTCTTAAAGTTAATTTTGTGTTATTATCAGAACTATTAGTACATATGAAACAAATAATGAGCCTCATTTTGACATTTCTATAAATGCAAATAACATGTTTGATCATACTCACCCTCCCTACCACACTTCTTCAGCCCCTTATTTCTCCCCCTACCCCAGTAACCTTCCCTAATAGGACCCCTTCTACTTTCATGTTGTGTTTATTTTGTTGATGCTTTTCTGGATTCCACATGTGAGAGGAAAAAAATAAGATATTTGTCTTTCTGAGATATTTATTTTACTTAACATGATGATCTCCAGTTCCACCCCTTTCTTGCAAAGGACATGATTTTATTCTTCTTTATGGCACTTATATACTTTGCACACTCCATGTACACAATTTCTTTATCCTCTAAAATAAGGTACAGATGAGGATGCCCATTCTACCACTTTTATTTATATAATGCTGGAAACTTTAACCACAACAATCAGGCAAGAGAAAAAATTAAAAGGGATACAGGTCATGCATATTCCTTCATATATGTATAGGGGATTTTGTGCTATGATGATAGCTTTGGGTATTTGTGGTAGAGATCATATAGCCTGTAAAAGTGAATACATTTGATTTCACACCCTACATGGAAAAATTCACTGACCTGTTGACCCTTGCCCTATGACAACTGAATTTATAAGTACTCTTTTACCTAGGGAATCCACATCCAGGAATTTGTCCTTCAGATATACTTGCATAAATGTGGACTGACAAAAGTTCAGGCTATTCTTCACTGCATTGCTTGGATACCGGCACTTTGGATGGATATTGATGAATATTCTGGGCTTTTGCAAGTTTATTTTAATGCAAATAAATACATATAAATACATATATATGTATATATACATATGCAAAAAGTAAACAAATTTTATACCTATAAAAAAGGATACAAACATGAAAGGAGAAAGTCAAATTAGTCCTGTTTGCAAATGAACCACAACTAGAGAATCTTAAAGAGTCCACCAAAAGTCTCTTAGAACTGAATAAACTAATTCAGCAAAAAATAAGAACATTTCATCAACTTACATAAATCAGTAACTTTCCTATACACCAGTAGTGACTCACCAAGAAATAAATCAGGATAACAAGTCTATATACAATAATCCCCCACACCACCAAAAAAAAAAAAAAAACCTGGGAATAAATCTAACCAAATTGGTGAAAGACATCTATAATGAAAAATATAAAACACTGAAGAAAGAAATTGAAGAAGACACTAGAATATAGAAAGACGTCCCATATTCATGGATTGGGGAATTAATATTCTTAAAATTAATGCTTTATGGCTAGTGCTCTCAAACCTAAATTAACATAGATAGCAATACCTTAATAAATGCTAGCCCAGATCCTTCTTCAGGGAGTACTGATTTGGTATAGAATTGATATTGACACATACATTATGTTTGTGTTCTCATTCCCAACTATCTCTTCAGCCACAACTTGTATGAAAACCTCACTCCCTTTTTAGTCTTTTTGTCCTATTGAAATTCACTTTATCTGAAATGTTCCCTTTGGTCTTGAGATTTTTGTAGCTGTGGTTCCTTAAGAATTGCATACTATTTAAACATTTCCTTAAGGTCTGACTTCATTGCCAGATGGGGAGGACCATTAAGGCAAGAGTTTTGCCCTCATCATTCTGCTTGGAATATGGAGGCTATTTAATAAATACTGGTAATAAATAAGCAATAAATGCTATAATGTTTATGAACCTTCCTTAGTCCTCTCCTTGCAGTTTATCCAGATAGAACTTTGGACCTGTCCTTCTTTAGAATTTCAAGAAAGCAGAAATCTTGCTTTTAGCAAGGGATAACCTTTGAGTTTTGAGTTCCTCTGCTTTTCTCAGTGACTATGTTTCCTAGCAAAGTCATGCTTATTGGTGATTAAATGGTGCAAATCTAAGGTCCCTCACCTGAATAGGTTATACAACATGGATTCATAAGTACTCATCCAATATTCTACATCACTTATTTTGGAAGGAAATAAAACCAATTTTATGCATTTTTTTGCATATTTGTATCCTTAATAGAGATTTAAAAAAAAACAACTCAGTATTCTAATTGAAAAACTAATGACATTGTAGTTTTACGAGAATTGCATGTAATTTAAATATTCCTTTACATCAAGATACTTTTAATTGTGCTGAGTTGCATATTATAAACTTAGCTATAAATCTTATGTGCTTTGTTGGTCCATGAGTAGGAATATTTCAGCTTTATGCAGTCCCACTTTCAGTACTATTGTATCTTTGTGCATTTAATCTTAAAATAAATACATTTTCCTCTTCAGAAATTTTTTTTCCTTATAATTCTGTTTACTTTTCAATTACTTAAGATTTGGGCTTATTTACTCCAGCAATATCTTCACTGAAACTCCAGGTCCTCCAAAATACAGATTAGGCAGGTTTTTAGAGTAAGATGGTAAATATTGCAATGGAAAAATTGATTCTTCTTGTTTTATTATAACTGTTGCCAAAACAATTGGTGTTGGTGCTATTAACACTTGTGTGGAAGGAAATTGAAATTGGAAAGATAAAAATGAAGCTTAGTCCAGACTGAGGAGAAAATTTTTCCAGTGTTCTTTGAATTTATACACTGGGGGAAATCTCATTGCATCACAGTGTGTTTCTATGCTATGACTTGTGATAGTGTAGAGATAGCAAGGTCTTTTGACTTACTGACAGTCAGTTTGATTTTTCCTTCATTCAAGCCATCTCTGAATCTCAATGGGATACAACTATTACATCAGTTTCAAGATCTTAAAGACTAAAATTACAGAGACCTGATCTTCAGGGATTATTAACACAAGCTAAAATGAAATCACGGATTAAAAATACCTAATTTTTCCCTAAAGATATTACTATAAGTTTTAAGATCTACTTCACTTACAGTGGAACTGCAAATTATTTTCTATCTAATATTGATCTGGGACTATATTTCGTGGTATATAATAATCTTCCATAAAATTGACTCAAGAGGAAATAACAGCAGAATAAGCCTGTGGGGCTTTTGTGGAATGTTACTTAAGGAAACATTATATTTTAAAGCTCATGATCAAGGAAACAACCCTTATTGAATATAAATTGGTAACTTAAAAAATATTCTTTTTGCTGTTTGGGAAAACAATAAAAATTACTCCCTTTCCCTATAAATTCTCCTCAAGCTCTATTAAGATGATATTGATGGTTAATATTTGAATATGAAGGAGAACATTAAGTCCAGTAACTGTTACAAGGAGAATTTTGTATAATGATACTAGATATGTGGCAAAACACAGTTCTCTCACAGAACAAGGGGGGAAAGCAGAAGAAAAGATCCAAAGAGGGAGAATGAGAAAAGGGAATACAAAAGGAATGGGATTTCAGTTAAGAAAAAAATGGTGCAACAATCAGAATGATCTTAGGAAAACTACACTATAACAATATGAGTGTTCCTACTAAATTTTTGTACTTAATGAGGTAATGATGTAGTGGAAAATTTGCTTTTCTCATATCATACCATTTTTTAATATAAATATATCATACAAGCATTTTGGTATAGTTTACAGAAGAATACACATTATAATTGAATAGATCAAAAATTAGATGTTATCTTAAACTGAAAAAGTGAGTAAATGCATTAATATTCATATATATTCCAGAAAAATGAATAAATGGATGAATATTCTGTCTTAATGTGTGCATGTGTGTGTGTGAATTTACATGTATGTATTTGAATATTCAAAGCATCAGATTTAAATTAATTTCACTGGATAAAGCTCATATGAAATAGCCTACATTTATAAATTAATAGATAATATGGAATAAATAAAAACTGCATTTTGGCATGAAAATGTAAGATAGTGTGTAATGTATGGTATAAATAATTGATAATGACTTATGATTTACTGTCATGGTACCATGCATGAACACAAAATGAGATATTTGAAAGAACATAATACACATACTGAAATATCAGGAAAAAGCACATTTTAAACTCTAAGAATCATTCTACTTTGCAAAACAAATTTTGTGGGAAAGTTTCTGGTATTTGTATTTTTTGAAATTTTTGTTACATTAAAAACTTTATATTTGGAAGAAAACTCTAAGGTCACCTAAATAAATTCACATACTAAAACTGAAAGTTCAAAAACATTCTGTGTGTGTGGTACTGGGATTGAACCCAAGGTCTTGCACATGGTAGGCAGGGAATCTCTCCCACTGAGCCACATCCCTAGTCCCACATGATGAAACTAAGATTGGTGTAATTTTGTGGCTTATTTCTTAACTTACTGTTTATTAATTTAAAAAAAAAAAGATGTAACTCAGGTCTTCTGACTGGTCCTCCAGGAATCTTTCTCAATGATGACCCATGTTCCCTATAAAAGCATTGCCATTATTTCTCTGTCATTAAAAAATGGAATGGTCAACAAACATGAAGAAATTTTCAACATCTCTAGTAATTAGAGACATGCAAATAAAAACTACACTGAGATTTCATCTCAATCCAGTCAGAATGGCAATTATCAAGAACATAAGCAATGATGTGGGAAAAAGGCACGCTCATACATTGTTGGTGGGACAGCAAATTGGTACAACTACTCTAAAGCAAAATGGAGATTCCACAAAAAACATTAGGAATGGAACCATTTGACCCAGTTATTTCACAACACAACATATATACAAAGGCTTTTAAATCAACATATTACACTGACACAGCCACATCAATGTTTATAGCAGCACAATTCATAATAGCTAAGCTGTAGAGCCAACCTAGGTGCCCTTCAACAGAAGAATGGATAAAGGAAATGTGGTATATATACACAACCAGTATTACTTAGCCATAAAGAAGAATGAGTTTATGACTTTTGCCAGTAAATGGATGAATCAGGAGACTACCATGCTAGGTGAAATAAGCCAATCCCCAAGAAACAAATGATTAATATTTTCTCTGATATGTGGAAGCTACTCCATAGTAATGGGGAGGGGGATAAAAAAAAGAACAGAAGTTCAGTGGAGTAGACAAAGGGGAATGAAGGGAAAGGAGGGAAGATGGGAAAAGGAAAGAATGAATCTGATAAAACTTTCCTATGTTCAAATATGAACATACCACAGTAAAACTCACCATCATGTACTTCTACAAGAAATTAATTTTAAAAATAATTATGGGTAAATGTCAGAAAGGTCAGTAGATGGAAAGAATTAGGAGGTGGGAAAAAGGAAGGGGAAGGAGAGGTACTGGAGTCAGAATTAATAAGATATATTCCATGCTTTTTATAATTATGTCAGAATGAAATCTACTGCCATGTATACTTAAACAGGACCAATAAAAAGGTAAATAAAAAGAAGAACAAGGAGAAGGAGAGAAGGAGAAGAAGAAGGAGGGGGCAGAGATGGAGAAGAGAAAAAATAAGAAGAAAAGAAAAGGTAACACTCACTTGCTTCACCCCAGACTTGAGAGACATTAGTTTGTTTCCATAGGCAAGTATTCTTCCCACACTTACAATAAGACCGTAGATTCCATCTCTGGAACTTGCTCCCTGTTTTCCACCTTCACTGTTACTAATGTAAGGCATGGTTCTTCTTACCTGGATACTTCAGAGGTCACCAGGTGGACCTATTGCTTCCCCCTGGCCTCTCCACAGTACATTTTTCACAAATGGACAATATTGTTTTGCTAATTTAAATTAGTTTATCATATGAGTCTGTTTAAACTTCTCTTATATTTCACACTGTGCCCAATCTAAATTTAAATGTTTTCATTGCTTTCTAGTTCTCTTTGTTCACTTCTCTCCATTTACCAAGGCATTGCTCAAACTCACGAAGACTGACAAACCTCAATGCATTTTTCTTTCAAATCTTCCTGAAATATACCACAAATTTTAATATGGCTGCTTCCTGAGTATTTGGGATTCAGCTGAAATGTTGCATGTTAGAGAATCCTACCATGACTAGGTGTAATGATGATCATTTAGTACATAGCTCACTGTATAACATCATAGTATTTATTGCTACCTAAAATTCTATTTACTATGTAAGCCCCAAGAGAATAATACATGATCTGACTCACTCTTCAGTGTATTTTCAACTCTAGAATAGTTCCTGATGTGTTAGAAATAAAATGAAATAAAATAAATGCAGAATGAATGTATTATTGTGACTATATCCATACAATTAATGAAGAATATGTAATTTCAAGTT
Source organism: Glaucomys volans (assembly GCA_020662805.1). NCBI lineage: Eukaryota > Metazoa > Chordata > Mammalia > Rodentia > Sciuridae > Glaucomys > Glaucomys volans. Next base: position 27,698 of record JAJEJO010050767.1, on the reverse strand, counting down.
TTCTTCACGTAAAGAACAAAAGTACAACTGGATTTTGTAGCATGATTTTCAAATTCACACACAGGGAAATAGTAATTAAGTATGACATATCAACCACCATTCAAGCTACTGAAATCCTCACTGACCTCACAAAAGAACTTGCTTTTTAAAATCATGCTTGCAGATTTATTTCTCAAAATAAATAAGAAGCAACGTGAAACACTACCTTATATAGAAATACAGTCAGTAGGTAAACAAGTAAAAGAGTTGACATACTGAGAACCTGGATAAAACTGTCATCTATTGAATAAAGCTTGCTAGTGTTGAAAAGACAATACTCCTATATCAGATGCTTTCCCTGGGAGTTAAAATTCCAATAGAGTTATAATATTCACAAATAATGGGAGCATAAAATGATATTCTGGTAATAATATTAAAAGCTAAAACTCTTGAGTAATTAATTAAAGAAAGTCATTTTGAGTGGGGATATAACTAGTGGTAGGGCACTTTCCTAGTATGCATGAGTACTTGGGTTTGTCCCCCATACTACTAAATATAAACAAATAAATTGTTTATAAAGTTGATAAATACTTTCAACTAATGAGCACGTACCACACACATGCAGCATAAACACATACACACACACACACACACACACACACACACCCCTATGCTGCAAATATGTAATAAGTATATATATACTAAAGCCTCAGGAAATCTAAGAATGGTTTAAAAATGTATGTCATATACAATACTAAGAAAGCTAAAGTAGGAGAGAGACTCTTTAGCTCCATTGAGGAAAGAAGGAAAACAGAGGCCAGTTATAAATATAACCAGGCCACAGAAATTAAAAGAAAGGAAGATGCTTGGCAGGACATGATTATCATTTCAGTGACCAGAAAGGCAGAGGCAGAAGGATCACAAAATTAAGGACAGCCTTAGTCACTTAGCTAGAACATGTCTCAAAATAAAAAAAAAAAAAAA
>JAJEJO010050767.1:0-26635 GCA_020662805.1 Glaucomys volans | reverse complement strand
AAGAAAGAAAGAAAGAAAGAAAGAAAGAAAAAGAGAAAGAGAGAAAAGAAGAAAGAAAATCATCAGAATCATCATTTGAAATGAGACTTCCATTTTAGAAGAAATGAGCTTTCAGTGGAGAAATAATATCCATAGAGGATCCACAGTGTGCCACATTGTACCAGAAACTCCACACAATGCTTTTACATTTATTTCTCACTTCTTACAACAACTCTATGAAGGATATAACTTAACCCAATAATTCAAAGAAAAGCAAAATGCAATATTAAGTAACATCAGGGATCATACCACAAATTCTCTATTAGAGTATGATGTGAAAATAAGTTAGTGTGACTCCAGAATTTGTTTCCCCATTAATATTAAATCACATCATTCCATTGTACTGATTAACTTTGTTGACCTATAATGCCATCACTTTAAATAGTTGCCATGCAGTGAAAGTTTTTGGAATGACTGAAATCTGCTACACCTGTTTGCACCTCACCTATACTTTTATTATTTTCTCAATTGTTCTCCTATTATTATAAATTCAAGAAATATGAAAAAGTACTTTTCTTACCTATAGACTCCTTAGAAAATGTACAAGGGGATAGTCTGCATTTAAATATTTTACCCAGAGTTTAGTAGGAAACAGAAAGCACCAACCAGCTAATTTCAAATAAAAACTATTCAGTGTTATGTTTATTAACATAAATTCTAAGACCTAGAATCAAGCAGAATTTGAGAGCGACGTGATAATGCCTAACTCAGTATGAACTGAAATATTGAAGAACTAGCTAAAATAGCTATCAGAACTCTTACTTGGGTTAAAATGGCGTCACTGTTTAGAACTCAAAGCACCAGAGCGCAATGATCTAAAAATAGCATCTGGAGAGCAGAATTAATTCACTTCTTTACCTCTCTGTTCATTCATTCTGCGATAGGTGAAAATGCTGTATTCTAGGCATTGACTTATGTAAGGAAGCCTGTATATTTGTAGGTGCCACATATCACAACAAATGCTGAATTAGTTAAGCATTAATAAATAGCTCCCACACCCTCAAAAAGCAAAGGGAACAAATACCTAAAATAATCCATATGCTGTGTTACATTTGCTATTACATTTTTGTTCATTTTCAGGACCCCATCTTCCTGAAATATGAGATAGAGATTTTGAATCAGTATCCCTACAACACTCTGAAAGACATCCAAAGGTCCTCCATGTTCAAATTTGCTGTTTTGCAAATCCATTGGTTACCTGCAAAAGGAAGACGCAAATTCTATATATTTCTCAGACTTAGATCATCCATTGAAGTCACCACGAATGAATGAACTTTGAAAACTCCTTCTGTCATAGAATATGCTAGCTGAAAAATTCTGGTTCAGATGTCTTCCAGGATTTTACCACCCTATGCATTCCTCAATACCAGGTAGGTTTGTCTTACTATACGTCCTCTATAAACTGCTGTCCAACTATAAGCAATCTTTAAGTTATTCTTTTGCTTGTTTCATTCCACATTCCTTTGTCCAGTCATCAAAATTATATTGGAGATGACTTTAAAATCCTTTTATTTTCACTAATCCTACTATTTCCTAAATTTCTTTATTTTTAGGTTTTGTCACCAGTTTCTTTCCTCCCTAATCCGTCCCCATATCCTAATTCCCACACTATCCTTCCTAGAAGAAAGCTAACCAAGGTCCTTCCTTATGTTAAACACTCTGGTGGTTTAAATAACCTCACATTGTAAACTAACTTTGTGTTTTTATCACTGAGTTCTTTCCTGAAAGTCATTGAAATGGTTCCCCCCCTACACAACACACACACATCCACAAATACACAGTCTGTCCTCCCTGGATCTGACATGGATTTTCACTTTGCTCTAATGTCAGATATGCTGTTCTCTGTTGTTTCCTTCAGGGCCTGGCTGATGAACACCCGTGTGAGCCATGAGGTAGTTCTAATGTCACTTCCCTGATGAAATCTGTCCAAATCCACAGGCCAAGTGCTCCATTGTCAGTGTGTGTAATCACTTATTATAACAGTTTTCACACATTATTTCTTTTCTTTGTCTTACAAGCTAAAGTTTCCATGCGAGTACAGAATGATATTTTTCTTGTGTACAATCACCTACCCCATAACAATGTTTTATTCTGTTTCAGGCTGAATTTACAATAATGGTTCCATAAGATTATAAGGGAGATGAAAATTTCCTACGCAGGGTGGCACATAGCCATAGTAATGAGGTAGTACACTGCAGGACTCACGTGTGTGCAGGGATGCAAGTGTACACAGAGCTACTGCACAACCAGTCATAAAATTACAGCACATACAATTATGTACAGTATATATGATGCTTGGCAATGACAGTAAATGGCTACATTACTGTATATTTACTTGCTATACTTTTTGCCATGTTTCAGCATTGTTGTGAAACAACGTGCCATGTTATGTGAGCAGCAGCCTCACACATTTTGTATTTACTCTTACAAGGTTTTATTATTCACTATGGCTTTAGGAGGAATAGTCTATATGGTATATGTACCAAGCTTGGGTGCAGTGTAACCTATACCATCTGGGCCTGAGTAAATACATTAAATACATTCTGTGATGTTTAGAGAAAGACTAAATCACCTAATGATGTAATGCTTTTCTCAGAATGTGTCCTTGTCATTAATCAATGCATGACTTTATACAGAACCTTTAATAAATGCCAAATGAGTGAAATAGATGCATTTTCACTTTCAGCTTCCAGGACTCCTTCATTTAGCTTTCCTCCCCAGTGAATAAAATGTACACATAATTTTAATTTAACACCCATCACAGAAACAAAAGAATTGTCACTTTCTTTTACTGTTCTTAATACTTTTTGTTCATACTTTATTATGTCTTAGAGAAAATGAAGAATCACATTGTGGAAAAATTTTATTATGAAATCACCTAAATGTTAAATGTAACACTTAACTTTTTTATATATTCTGTTGCTTACTAAAAAAAAAAAGATAACCATTCTCTTGTAAGTTATTGTGGAAAAAAAAAAACTCTCTATGATAAATGTGCAAAAGGAAAATGTAGCTTCCAGGCAGGTGATATGAATTTGATTAACAGTTAGAATCACACTATGTGTCATGAATGCTTTACAGTCTCTAAAACACGAACTATGTTTGAAAAAACAATTCAAAATGTTGATTTGATAAAGCATTTAAATAAATACAATACAATAAAAAGTTTTAAACTACAGGAATAATTATGAATGTATAGTCCTATAAAGTTCTGTGAACCTATAGGCCACAAGAAATGTCTAATTGACTAAACTATCCAAATATCCCAAAGATATGGTGTGGATATTTGAGGTCAGATGTAGCTGCTCACCCAAGAATCCACTACTTGAGGGATTTTCCCTACCTGAAAATTGAATGCTGTCATTCTCCAGTATTGTCTCAAAATATTGCCATCCAAAAACATGTAAATGAAAGTCCCTTGCTTTTATGGAGGGCTTCTCAATGGATGTTTCTCTCCACGTGTTTGAAATCATTTCCTGGCACTTCATGCCTCACTCTTTCTTAAGGGAGTTTGTAGTTTCCTAGGCACACTGTGATGGAAGGCTTTCCCCCCCACCACTACATTATGTCTTCCTTTCCTTCCTTCACAGAAGCAAGAGAGGCTTCGCTATGATAGTGATGATTAGTTGGACTTGTGAGAACAAGTGGAAGTAATGTCTCTCACATAGCTCAAATATGTAACTGGCTCACAGAAAATACTTTTTGAATGAACAAATAAATGACAAAGTAAAACTTTCCCACAATGTTCCAAATAATTCTGCAAATTTCTGATCTTCTTTAAAGAAATTAAATGTTTCAAGGCTCAGGGTTTTGCTAATAAATTATTTAAAAATAAACTTTCGACACAATTTAAAGCAGAATTGTACAGTGATTGTGGCTTTATCCAATTTCCACATCCCACCCCTAAAAACTGTTTTATTTTGTTTGTTTGTTTGTTTGTTTGTTTTTAATCAGAAGGATATGGAATAGGTAAGGCTCCTAGTCCTATACTGACTTCTAAAAATCCATTTGTTAGCTATGAAATAGAAATAGAATGTGCCCAGGATATCTGAACCTGGCTAATTAATTTAGTTAACCATTCTCATAAAGGCAGAGGAAATTGTCTTATTGGAACTTTCATAGAGAAGAGATCGCTTTTGTTGTGTGCCTTCTTGACGTGAAGAACCTGAACATCATCCACCTTCAAGATGGATCATCCATCTTGTCATATGTCTGCAAAGACTGCTTGAATTTCCCAGTGACAGCTGCCTCCATTTTGCTAATCTATTTAGAGGATTGGAGCCAAAGTTGTTTTAAAGAACTAGGCTGCTGCCACTCACAGAGCTCAGGGAGTTTTCTAGCCTAGCATAAAATGTTTTTATTTGATTATAATGTGGCTTGTGTGTGCCATTTTTCTAAAGCATAGATTTAATAAGTGTATGTAATCTGCCCATAAGGATGAAAACACACTAATAAATCTTATTATCCCCATTTTTGCAAGAATGGGTTAGGAGATTCCATAATGCATGAAAATATTATAGACCATATGACAAGTAACCACTCAGATGGGGAGAAATTAGTAGTTCAAGGAATTGTGATGTCTTACTTATTGTGTTCCTTAAACAATTTTTTTAATTAAATTTCATTCTGCAATTTGACACAATGGACATATCTTTTCTTTGCTGAGGACAGTGATCTGTACCCCGTGCTGCAGAGTTGCAACAGTATGAATTTTCACTTGATGGCTTTCATCAACAAAGTATGATTTCAACGTCCTCAGATATTTTGGAGAATTGACTTTGTTCTTGCAAAGTTTCTATTACCAATCATTGTAGCTTAATTGTAAATACATGGGATTTGAAGACAAACAAATGTTTTGAAATTTGGGTTTCAGATTCCAACTGTACTTCTTAATAGTTTTATAATTTTCATTGGACTACTTAAGCTCTCTAAGACTGTTACTCTTGTAAATTATAAACATTGCATACTTCATAAAATATACTTATGAATGTAGAGATGTGTTGTTGATATACCTTTCAAGAGTATTGAAAGGACTGTAGTTTTGATGAGACTCCCTAGATCCTGGTCCTACATACCTTAGCACACTTTGATGCACATCTAGATAAATGTTTGTTATTATTAATGGTAACACTCATTCATTACAAGAAAGCATGAAAAATTAATGAAAATTATTAAAATAATTTTCACTTTCTGGATTATGACATGGTCTTTTGAGGAGTACGGTAAATTGCCAAGTTACTAAATGACAAAATAAACTCTGAATCCCTAGGTGTGATCTCATAGCCAATAATCTCCAAAGATAATTTTCTCAAATGGTTTTGTAAGAATATATTTTTCAAAATTCAATTCTTGAAAATGGAGTTTATGCCTTAAGGCATGTAATAGGATATTTAAAAAATCAATTATTTCTTATTTTTGGCAGAAATTTAAACATAATTGGTATTAAACACTACAAAAATTGTTAAAATATCACTCTGGAAGAAGATGCAGGAACTGTTTTATATCCTATATGTTACCTGCCACCTGTAAAGTGGAAATAATAATAGCACCTACCACAGTGGTTGTCATGAGAATGAAGTGAGATAATTAATATTTATAACTCAATTAACACGGTGCTTACTAAATTACCAACTAAAGAAGGACATCTGAATTTAGATTTCTGATTTCACAGCATCAACAAAAATTAATAAATATCTGGAGCAGCAATTATTGCTATATTGTTATATTTAGTAGAACTATTTTAAGAAATATTTTAACAGCACACACACATATATATGTGTACATCTTAATATTATTATAAATAAAATCAAAATATTCTCTAGCATCGAATTTCTTTTTACGCTACTAGATTTTGTTTTCTTCTCACAACATATATTTTCACACCTCTTTACTCCGTAATGGACTTAAAACGTGCTTTCCCACTTCATTCCCCTGTTCATTGCCTAAATCTGAACTTTTTACCTTTGAATTATAAGAAGAATACAGAGTGTTAAAACAGAACCAAAAAAAATTATTTTTAAGTTTTAGAAAACTAGCATGGTTCAATCATCATAGTATATCAGGAAGGGTCTGTACAGGACAATATCTTGTCTAACTCATTATCTACCATTTGTAGTGTGCTTACTGCAGAGACTAGGGACTTCATAAGGTTACCCCTATCCCTCACAAAAGCTAAGGACAATATCCTCCTCCATAAGGAAATGTGAGGGTTGGAAAGTTTACATATAAAGGGATTGATTGACACACATTCCTAAATGTATAAAAGTACCAGACTCATAAAAATCATTAAGTTCTTGACTATAAAAGAGAAAATGAAAAGATGTACCAATCAAAAACCACCCTGGGCCAGAATAGATGCCCCAGAATCCTCACTTGGTACATTATCCATTCTACTATTTGGATAATTAACCATTCAAATACATCTAGACTCTGCCCTGTGACTGATTAATACTTATTCTGCTATGGAAAATCAAATTACTACCCTCTTCTCATATAGGACATTTTGGAAGAATGTATTAATAATACACAGAGAATTCTGCTCTAGGAAATCTACGATGAAGAGAGATACCAGGGAGAGAATGATGGTCTGAGCTGAGTGGAGGCTGGAGGATCTGGAGGCTGTCAACAAACCTATCTGCCCTTACTTTAAGAGAAATAATACTGTTTTAAGTTCCTAAATGTTGATGAGGAAGAAAGGAATCTTCTATACACAATCTATTCTTATTTATATGTCTCTTATGACTGAGAGAATTATGTAACTAAGGCAAATGAAACTTTTAACTAATGATTTTTTTAAACTACTCAAAAATACAGGCACTAAGATCTTAAGAAAATCAATTCAACTACTATTCTTCAAAATGCCTGAAGTTAATTTCTTGATTTAAACTTCCAATTATTATCTGGAATGTAATTTGTAATTTCTTTCAACTTTCAAATTTAACAGGGAAACTGTTTTTAGAAACGGTAGTAACCATGCTCAAGGTAAGAATTAAAGTCAGTTGACTCACAGTTTTGTAGCATAAAACTGTAATAATATTGCACTTTGTAATTAAATTATAGAAATAATCAAATATATCTATCAATATATTTTATAAGAAAATTTATGTGAGGAGTTTTAATTTAGAGAATTGAATACATTTTCCATTTAGATTAACATTTTTAATAACAAAGATTCAGACTCCTATGTTCAAGCTAAGAAATCAGTATTTGGAAAATGTAATTTAATGATAATAATAATAATTTCAATTATAATAAAAATTTTTCCAATATTAGTTCTTCAATAAAATTAATAAAATCCTAACATACTCTACCTCTCCTTTTAAGCACCCTAGGTTGCAGTTACCATAAGTTATGTGGAACTTTGTACCAACAACAGAAACCAACATTTTCATTTTCTGGGTCAATTAATCAGTTTCAAGTGGAGGAAGAGATTTTATAGGAGGTGAAAATGAAAGGAAAATATCTGTTTTCCATATAAAATCCATTTCAGAATTCAAAGAAAGGGCATTTATGTGTTTTCAGAAAATTCATTTCTTCCATGAAGCCTCAAGGACTACGCACATAATCCCTAGCAATAAAAAAAAAAAAAAAAATTTTCCTTCCCTTCCCTTCCCTTCCTCCCTCCCTGTTTCTTTTTCTTTCTTTCTTTTTCCCTCCCTCCCTTCCTTCCTTCCCTCCCTTCCTTCCTTCCTTCTTTCCTTCTTTCCTTCTTCCTTCCTTCCTCATTTCTTTCTTTCTCTCTGTGACAGAAATCACTGAATCTCATTGTTCATTCAGTTCTTCAATGCATATTTATAACATATCTCTTGTGGTCCAGGATTGTATCAAGAAACAAGGGTGGAAAAATAGGTATATTTTCACAGTTTAATGAGCAAAGGAAATACATAATCAAATAATTTCAATTATGTGTAAGAATTTTTATCTATAATGTAGAAGACAGGGGAAAAGAATAAACAGTTAATTTTTCCTGAAAATAAGGGGGAAATGTGGTAGGAACATTTCCCAAGAAAAGAATAAAGCACAATTTGACTTACAAAATGCATAAATTCAAGTTGGCCAAAATATAATCATAATAATAGCTATGTGTGAGATACTGGTAAGAGTTTTACAAACATTAATCCTGTCATGTGCTTCTCATGACAATCACTGGGGTACCCACCATTATTATCTCCATTTTGCAACTGTCATTCTGAGGTACAGAGAAATTCAGAATTTTGTCCAATGTCTTGTAGAGAGCCTGGGGCTGGGATTTAAACTCATGCCAATGCCTCTGATCATTATACCATGTTTCCTTTCTTGTAGAAGTAAGGAGCAGTACCTCAGAAAATAACATTCACATGCCAGAGGTGCATCACTACATTGAGTAATTCAGTATATCTGAAACAAAAGCTCTATTTAGAGAATGGCAGGCATAGGACTGGTTAGTAGAAAAAGGCACCAGACAAGAACAACAGTGAACGATGTGCATATAAAGGACAAAGTATGCAAAAATGAGTCTGTAGTCTAGGTAGTCAAATGAAAATGATCACTTAAGTAAACCAGAGTGAATAGTGGCAGCCTGAAATCACACAGGATGCAGTGATTATCAAGATGCTGAGGAGGAAGATGGGTGAATTTTAGAGAGACATCAAGGTGTCAAGTGAAAATGAAAAAGGCCACAGTGATTCTATGTATTATATAGCATAGTATTAAATTTACCATAAACCAGGACCAAAGGGTGAAAGTTATTTTCCAAGGAGTCAGTTCCCAGGTCTACAGTAAAGAAGGAATTTATTCACATTTTGAAGGCAAGTATGTGCAAGTAAACCTTTACTAAAGCATCTTTCCTTTACTAGAAATGTCTCTGAGAGTGAATGCAACTTTCTTGAATGTTTTGGATGGACAACAAAATATTCTTTGGTCTCCTCTTATAATTCAAAAAATTAAACAAAACAAAACACACAGAATCTTCTCTCACCCCTAATTCATGCAAATCCACAAGAAGATTATAATTTCCTGTTTTATGTGGGGCATTCAAATTGCTTTGCCAAAGTTATCTCATTGGTATTCACATTATTTACCTGACGCATACCAAGGATCAAACTAGGCCTGCGTTTAAAGATTAAAGAGAGGTTACATGACTGAGATACTGGAAGTAGAAGCTCAGTCCTATAATCAGCTCATGTGGAATAGCATCTGGCAAATGGTTCATGGTATTTCATGGTTTGAATTCTTGGTATCCATTTATCAGGAAACAGGAAAAGATGAAACAGAAGGGAAAATGAAGATGGATTTTTAAAGACAGACACTTTTAAATCTCAATTCACAATAAACTTTTCCACTAGTCTGTTTTGAATAAACAAAAATTTCAAAGTCATGTTCAACGAGACACCCGTAGCAATGTGCATAGAAATATTCACGGTGTAAAAATGTATGTTTATATAAAATATCCTGCAATCCATCCTGATGTAATATGAAAAAATATATTTCATAAATTTCTTCCATCTGATTCTATTAGAAAAGAGTCCTAATATTCTTTATCTTACCCTGGAAAGAAACTGTTGAAATACAAGAGCTTGTGTTGCCAATGAGGTAAGCTTCAATCATTGTGTGAGATTGTCGATAATTTTTTTTCTTCTATAAATCAATTTTTTGTTTGTTCATTTATTTCATGCATTTTTTCAAATTCCTCTATTTAGTGAATTCCCTCAGAGCCTTCTGGTTGTTCCTTCTTAGTTTCTAATTTCCATTGCCTGACTTCTGAAGACTGGGTGCTCTTTCCTCTTCCTTTGTCTTTTTCCTACACTTTCCCATTATACATAGGCATATCTAATCCTGGCAGGACATGATAATGGCTTGGGTCACGTTGAGTGCCTTGGAAGAAAAGAGGGGAAAAAAAAGCCCACATACTGGATATCTTTTGAACTTAGAGCTGTCAGAATTTCCAGAGACAGAATATGGTTTGTGTGGGGGTATGAGAGAGGGATAAATTTCTAGATGGCATTTTGTTTAACAGCAGAAAGCATGAACTTGCATTTAACTGTCTGATAAAATTATGGGGGTAGTAAGTTTATGCTAGAAAGAATGTGAGGAACTGAGTTGAAGATATGCTACATTTGAAACATTTATTAGATATTAAGAGTGAATCAATATATTAATTAGTATTCAATTAAAGAGTCAAAACCAGTGCCAGTGATATGGAACATGGAATTTACTTTAAGGATTAACACTTGCAAGATTTATGATCTAGAGAAGAAGTCTATGGAAGTGTATTACTTCTGAGTCTGTGAAATTGAAGTAGGTCAGCAAGTCTGGCAGTCACTAAGAAAACCTGGAAGTGAATCACATGAGTTAGGACAAAGTAGAGCCCTCAGGAATCTACTAAAGCTTTCAAAATCAAACTGGAACAGATGTGGACAAACTGAGGCCCAAATCTCTTTCTTACTATCTCTAACCTCAACCAGAAGAAGCTGGTATTGTTTGTCATGAAACTTAAGGCTCAGGACATGTAAATTAAAGTATGAGATCTCTGGGGAGCTTTAGGACCTGCATACCTGGAGACCGATTAGTATCAACCACAGAAATGAAAATTTGTACCCCATATGTGTATAATGAATCAAAATGAAGTCTGTAAAAAAAAAAAAAACAAAAAAAAAAAAAACACATTTAGTGGCAGATCAGTGATACGGAGCATATGTTGTAGTAACACTTTACCCTCGACATCCCACAGTGACATTTAATAGACGTGGCTACCATTCTTCCAAAGCCATTCAGAAGATTGGCCCTTCACGTCTATCAGATTTTTTTTTTTTTGAGACTGTCAACTAACCAGGCAGAACACAGTTTGTAAACTTTTCTTTTCCTGTACAGTTATGTGCAAGTAAATTGCTAATATTCTGTACTTAACTGGGGAAAAGCATTTTTCTAGACTCTCTGAATTTACAGCATTTTCCATGATCCTTTAATAGCTAGCTTTTTCTACTCCAAAATTCCATAAAAAGAAACTCTGTATCCTGTACTGAATATTTAAGGGTTCTCTCAATTATACTCTTCTATCACTGCATTTCACTTACATAGTGATAGCTTAGGCAAAGGCAGCTACTTCACATTGAGTTACACAAACATGATATAATATCGATATATATATATATTTGAAAACCAATATGTATTTTGTTATTTTACCAGGGACAATAAAGAATAAATCTTATTTTAAAATGTTTCAAAATTTTGATTTAAAACTCTCTTGATTTCAGAAAGCAACTTCTTACAAATGCTTCTACATTATATTTTTATAGTAGAAAGCTAGTTATTTAACCAGAGGGAATCTTTGTATGTAAAATATGATGCTGTGTGTTAATTGAGCAAGTATGGACTTTATATATTAATGACATATGATGAATTGGTTGTATAACAGTGATTATAATTTTATACAATAGATCAACTGATACCAAAACACAAAAATGAAATTTAATCTGAAAACATTTTTTAAATTGATAGATGAGATTTGTTTACATGCTAGTCTCCAGTGCATTAGAGATAATAGATTATAGATATTCAACTTCATATTGAAAGGTGCCAAAGGAAAAGACCATCTTCTATAGTAAATAAAACTACATTTTATATTAGTACATGGACAAGATAAGGTTATTCCCTCAATGTGCACTTTAGATCAAATCCACGTAAGAGGTATTAGATTATAACTTTGAATCCTGAAACTTATCTCTGCTGGAGAATGTAATATTGGACTTTCAAGCAAAAAGTTGTGTTTGGAAACTATTTTTCCCATTCTAGAGATTGGCAGAGAAATAATTAAATTTTCTTACCCTCATTTTATCAGATAATATCTAAAGGAAAGGTTATGTGAGTATTGGAATTTGCCAACCTTCAGAACTGAATACACTGCAAATCCAGTCAGAAGCTTAAATAAATATAAGATAACATGTTAGTGACCTTCACAGAGACATGTGCTAAACATTAGAATTTATATTGTGTATATCTCAAAATATCATTTGAACTTGTGGGGCTTATGGATATAACAGTAGTACCTATTTTATCCTAATCTGTTTGGATTAATTATTCAACATGTTAATTTAAGTTTGGAGGTGGCCATTTCAGTGGTAGTCCTTAATTGACTCTAAAATTTTAATTTTTCAATAAGCACTATTGTTTGTATTTCTTTTGGTATTAAATTATTTTTTATAGCATCACTACTGTTTCAATTTACACCTTAAACTCTCTCTGCAAAAACATATCCCAAAATAAGTTAAGAGAGACAGGCATTCAGCGACTAAACTTTCATTTTTCTTCTGAACTCAGCTCCATGTTTTCAGGGTAACACTAGAAACACAAAACACCATGTGTTGTCAACATCAAGTGTGTGGACATCATAATGGGCAATAACCTGAGTGCCAAGAAGTGTCATTTTGAAGACACCACTGTGTCTCCTTTGTCGATTTATGTTATTTCAAGGATAGTCAGTCAGTCAGTTTACATTCCATTGTGTGTAATTGTTCACAAAATGACTCTTTGCTTTTTATTTTTAGTTTTGCTTTTGTTAATGTCAAGACCCCAACTTCAATAAAGTCATATTTAATCTCACAGTGGACTATCTAAAGATATTACCTTAACAAACTGGTCCTTCTGAGGAGTGGACTATGGCTTTTTTAATAGTTTATACTTGGCATGGATGTTTTTCTATATTCCAAAGTCTTGCTTGCTGAAGGAGCAAAAGCTAGTAAGGGACTGATAGAAATAACATGAGCACATCATTAACAGGATTTTAAAAAAATAACCTCATATTCTGAATCTCTACTCCCTTACCTCTTTCCACTTCAAAATTCAAGTTTACTTCCCTACTCTCACTTTCTCCATCGTACCAATCATATATTTACATAAATGGTTGCTAATATAGACTTAATGTTACTCATTTGCAAGAAAGAAGAATTGGATCCCATACAATGTTTTCAATGATTTAAAAAGACTGATGGTCAAAATACTTTGCACAAAATCTGCACAATTTTGGTGCTGCACAGATAAACAAGCCTTGGGGTAGTGGAAGTTGATTTACTACATTTGCCAAATTCTGTGGTGAAAATATTCCCATGATGTCCAATTTTAAGCTACTAAGGCCAGAACAACTGACTCACAAAATCCCTGAATATTTAAAAATTAACACCCACCAATGGATAAGAGCCAGCTGAATATTGTCATTCTGTGTTCTTTCCCCTCAAGCTATAATTTGCCAATGAGAGAATAAGTCTTTTAGTTTGACCTAATTTGTTTCACAAAGATATTCCATTAGTCAATACTTTATATAAATTGGCATCTGTATAACACACATTTATAGATAATATCGCACTTCTCTATCTTTTTATTTTATTCTTTCCATGCAAATTCATTCCAACATCTAACTCCCAATACCTGCATTTCTTTACTAGCAGATTGTCTGCCAAGGCACATTTTTCTTGGTTATAAAGCAAGAGAGAAATATCATGGAATTAAAATCCCTGAAATCAACCCTCTGCCAAAATTTAAGAGAAATTTTCAATGGCATCCAGAAATTTCTCTAGGAAGATTAAACTCCATCATTCTCAACTGGCTGCCTTCCCTTCCTTGTCTGTCTTCTTCATTATTCTGCTACTGCTCATTTATCTACCTAAATAAACTTGTTAGTTTTGAATTTTTGTCTCAGAGTCTGCTGGTGGGAAAATCCAAACTAAGAAAATAATTAGGAATATGGTGGGGAAAAAATCTCAATGGTTGCTTTAAGTTTGAATTTTCAACCTTCAAAATATTTTGTCAAAATTAAGTCAAGATTATTTCTGACATTTTCAGGCCAAGAGCATCTAGTATCTTTTATCACTGTGTATGGCAAATATAGGCCACCTGATAAAGTTTTGCTAAGTGAATTCTGATGAGAAAACCAAGAAAATATTGGAAAAGGAGTATATGAAGTCAAGTGGAGGGATTTATGATACATGGTTCAGGGTCTGCTACCCCAAAATATAGCACCCTGGCATTTGAAGAGACAGAAACAAAGGTCTCTCGAACTTTCTCTTGCTTTTTTATATTGAAGCACATCATAAAATAGTTCTCTGATTTCCTCTAAAATAGGTCATAATATTTTTATTCCAGAGGCAGCATCCCTGTTACTGGAGGAAAGGCGTATCCTCTGCAGACACGAAGCTGCTAAAAAGAATCTGAGGAAACAGGTCTTCTCACATTTCCAAAGTTTATTACCACTAGACCAGTCATGTTCTTGTACAACTATTCTTCAGTCATGTTTCTGAACAACTGTGCATAGAAATAAAAAGGTTTTTCTTTTTCTTTAGGTCTTCTTAGTTAAGGCCACTTGTGTCATGTAAAAATTGTATCTTAAATGACTTTGTGTATGTTTCTCTTGTCAATCAGCCTCTTCTACAGGGGTCTTAGTCATGACACTTGATATGGCTGGTATGACACTATTTTTTATCTCCTCCACTACAAACTTCTTAACTAGACATTTAGGCTTTATCTGAGTTTCCTGGATGTTCACTGATACTTCAATACTTTCCCTTCATTTTTTAAAAATTATATTGTAATATAAGAAATATATTTAGTTTGTGTCTCATTTCCTGGCATGGAGCTTCTAAACTTCCAGAGATATATTTTTCATTATATGTTTTTGTCTATGCTTTGTGTCACATAGCTTATAAAATTCTAGGAATTTCCTGAGTGGTGGGGATGCACATCTTCTGTTATTCCTAATAAAGTCCTTTCAACCATGCCTGATTTTAGAGGATATGATCTGGTTGCCAAAGGATCAATTCATGTGATTAGAGAGTTGGAGGACTCAGTTTCCGGGAAGAAGACAGGGGCTAGAAATTGACTTACTCACCAATGTTCAGTGATCTCATCTAGCATGGCTTACATTATGGGACCTCCATGAAACTTGAAAGGCCAGGGTTCAGAATGCTTTTAGGTAAGCAAATATGTTTAAGTGGCATACCCCAATGCTACAGGACAGAAGATCTTATGCTTCTTATGCTTCTGTACTTTGACCTATGTACCTATTCATTTGGCCATTCACCTTTATCCTTTGATAACATCCTTTAAAATAAACTATAAGTAAAATGTTCCCTTGCGAATCTTTAAACCATAATATTGCATTATCTAATCTGTACCATTTGGACAAAAGTATGGAGACCTACCATTGTATCATTGTTGTCTAAAGTTGGTACGAGTGTTGTGGGACTGAACTCTTAACTTGGGTGTTCACACTAACTCCAGTTAGTGACAGAATTGAAATAAATGAAGTTTCTAAGAATTCCCAGTTGAAGGTCACAAAAATTGGATAACTGCTTAGTGTAGAAAATTGACATACTGGCTGCCAGAAGTGTCATGAGGACAGAAACATGAGGATATAAACATTATTATAGTAGTGTACTTCATGGCACATGCTCTGTATGTGTTTCAGTAGTTCAGTACTTTTCTCTAAACTCAAGAAGCTCTATGTTTGATCAGAAAAAGTCATTTCTCATGTGATGATTTGAAGATACTGATGATTATTGTGATAATAGTCATGTCATATATTCAACAATGTTATTTTAATGTCCATAAAAAATAACACATCTAAAATAAGTATACATTTCCTGAATAAAATATATATGGTGTGAATTTATCCCACAAAATCCTTCTGTGGGAAATAGTCCCCCTATCCCCATGATCCCCAATCCATCAGTGTTGAAAGTTGAAGCCTTTTGGAAGGTGTCAGGTAATGAGGGCCTTTCATGAATGGATTAATGCTGTTAGAGAAGAGCTCGGTAGAGGGAGCATTGGCTCCTTTTGCACTGTTGCCTTCTGAACTCTGAGGATCGATGCTCCTCTTGTCTGGAGGATGGAGAATTCAAGGTGCCAACTTGGAAGCAGAGAGCAGACACTCACCAGACACCTAAACTGGTGCTGCCTTGATCTCCAGAATTGTGAGAAATAAGCTTCCATTCTTCAGGAATTAGGCAGTTGTAGTTCTGTTAGAGCATTGCAAGTAGACTAAGGCAAAAGCACATCAGTCACCTCTGGAAATTATTAAATACATAGCAGCTGAAAGATCTGAAAACAATATGTCTATAATGGAACATCAAAAATACTTGGAGAAGTCATTGAGGGTTTGGGGAGAAGAGGTAGGCAGGTCTGTCCAGAGTCTAGGGATATGATGATATGCTAGCTGTGGTTTAAAAATGCACCCTTGCTGGGAAGATTAGCAGACACTTTCATCAGCATCTCTTTGATGTGATGAGTCCTGTGTTGATTCATCAGGAAGAACATTCCCTTGTGATTCATGAGTCTTTAGAGAAGATTGATTTTTAAACAAAATTCCTTTTAACCAATCTACATTTAGGAGCTAAGAACAACTAAAAAATAAAAAAAAAATAGATTTCATGGTGTAACATGAAATGAAATGTGTCAGAAAGGTTAATCTATTTGGTATTTTTTTTTTTGCCTCAAATTAGATTGTTTTGGTAGCAAATGCAAGTAGATCTCACAATAGCTTCTGGTTATATGTTTGACATTAAAAGTATATAAAATAGGTCCCAATTAAAAATGTGATTTACAGAGTTTGAGGAGGAATTCTAGGAAAAGCAAACTTGAAGGAAATAATCAGTTTATATTTTATCTCTCATCGTTAATAAATTTTAAATTAGTCTTTACATGAAATTTTGTAAACTGCTCAAAATGAAGTTTTAAAGAATCTGTTCTGTCAAGTGTTGGCTAAATTTCCCAGCAGGAACAATAAAGTGGTGATGAATGTGCACATGATCTGGGAAGCAAAACAATAGATTTCTTCAGAATTTTTTGGTTAATTGATAGGTATAAGAATATGAGTTGCTTGACTTTGTGTCACTACATACATCTCTGAATTTGCTTATTTGGAGAATTCAGTAATTCTGGCTTGCTGTCCTGCATTTAATCCATTCAGCAAATTTTATTTATTTATTTCTTGTTGATTCATTTATCAGTGCTAGGTATTGAATCCAAGGCCTCTGACATTCTAGGTCAGTGCTCTACCACTGAAGAAAATCTCCCTATTCAGCAGTTCTTGATAGTAGCAATGTCACTGTCAATGTCAATGTCAATACTAGGTGGTATTGTTGACTGCCAGGTTGCACATTAGTACTAAGTGACAACCAGAAACAACGAGACTCAGGTAGCTGCCTCCTTGATAGGAAGGGGCTACCTAGAACTTTAGCAAAAATTTCCCCCCAAAATCTTCACCAAACTTCTGCAATAGAAGGAGAACTTTCAATGACATTTGTTTCAGGGCTTCATGTAGTACACAGAACACGGATAGGAGAAGGATTTGAAATGGCTTCTCCTTCCCAGAATCCAGCTCTGAACAGAAAAGTGCAGAAAGGGGTATGCAACAAATAATGGGAACTAAGACAAAGGAAAGGGGAGGCTTTGTGTAAGTGCTCTAGAATGGGGTTAAAGAGCTCAAATCTGGACCCCTGCCTTGCCTCATTTTCATTGATATCCAGGGTTGTCTAGAACATTGGGAAAATTAAGCATTTATTGTAAAGTTTCTGTTTTCTCTAGCAATCAATTAACAGAATATATCCAATGCCTTAGTTTAAGGGAAAATTAATTTTGCTTAACACTTTTGGTGAAAATATAACAAAATATTACTTTTATATCCTGAGAGTAATTATCATTGCCAGGAACCAAAACTCATTTTTTAATTTTTAAAAATTTTTTTCTAATCTGTTGTTAAAAGACAGTAGAATGCAATTATACATTTTGATATATCATACATAAATGGAGTGTAATCTCATTTTTCTGATTATACATATTGCAGGTTCACAATGGTCACACAGTCATATATGTGCATGAGGTAATAATGTCTGTTTCTTTCTAACCCCATACCCCTCCTTCTTCCTTAACTCCCCTCTACCTAATATAAAGTAATTCTATTCTTATTTTTTTAAGTATTTTACTATATCCACTATATCATGAAGTAATTTCTATCATTATTTGTCCAATTTTATGGATGGAAAAACTGAGGATAACAGTCTAAGTCAGTTTATCATGGTTAAAAATTTGGTGTTTGGAAGACCTGGTACTCGAACCGGGGTTTGCACATCTCTATAACAAAGAACTAAAATCTCTTCAAGGAAAGAACGTGAAGTCATATGTTCCAGTGTGAATTTGGTAAAGGTAAACCCTGAACAGGTTTCTTCCTCATAAGTTTCCCTCAACTTCTCTACATAAAAGTTAACGCATTCTCATAAAAAAGTTGTGACAATTTTTTTTTTTTTTTTTTTTTGGTAACAGGGATTGAACTCAGTGGTACTTAATCACTAAGCCACATTCCCAGCCCTTTTTATTTTTTACTTTGAGATACAGTCTCACTAAGTTACCTAGGGCCTTGCTAAATTGCTGAGGCTGGCCATGAACTTGGAATCCTCCTGCTTCAGCCTCTGGAGCCTCTGGGATTACAGATGCAGGCTTGACAATCGAATTTGACCATGCATATGACAAAGTGGCTACAACAGTGCCTGGAACATCCAGAGGGTTCAATCAGCTTTACTTATTGTGGGGATGATGACAGCCATGATGATGACAGAGGAGGGGCAGAGAAACATGCCAAGGAAACATGGAGATTTCAGAGATGAAACCACTGAGTCTTCTACCACTAATAAAACAGCTTGTAAATTGCTTGTACCTTAAATCTCCCTCCCTCTTAGAAGCAATGTCAGACAGAAAGTGAGGAAGTTCACCTAACCAAAAATAAGTCTAAAGAATTCTGTGAACTCCTTGCACTAGGGAAAATGCTTTGGTCACTGTTCCCATAATTTACTGCCTTGTTTCATCTGTACTCTGCTAGTTCTGTCCCACTCTTATTCTCCCCCAAGCTCAGAGGAAACTCTTTTCTTCTTTTAAATGCAGGCAAGAAAATGTGGATGCTCAGCCAACAGCAATAATTGCCCAGTGCTCCTAAAACCCTCCCAAGCCCAGTCTGCAAAGGGAAATCTATATATTCCATCTGAAGTCTCTGGACCAAACAACCCCTGTTCATTCTGATTTGATATTGCTCATAAAGCAGATTGAAATTTAGGGAATGCCTCCTTGTTATGGAATACAATTTATTTCAAATCCCTCTAACTTAAACAACATAAAAGATGTCCCTGACTTCCAACAAATCAGTAATTATATTTCAATTTTTCAAATAAACAAATGAATAAATAAGCAAAACATAAAAACCAAATACTCATGTATTTCAGCATCAGAGCCAAAGAGCTTTAAGAGCAACAAACGAAAGATAAAAACAAAACTGTTTCCATTAATATGAGTTGTGCTAGTAAATTGGTCCTATTCTTAGATGATCATACTTTGTATTTTCCTTTGAGTCATGTTAGACACAGACCCTTATTGTTTCCTGTCACAAATAATAAAGGCTTTAAAATGTCTTGCAAACAAAACGAGGGAAAAAATAACCCTGCAATTTGATAAATGCTTCACAACTTTTATCCAGAACTCTCATTACTGTCTTGCCTGCAGTTTTCTCAGAGAATGTTGTCAATAAATAGAACTCTTAAACTTTGTCAGTTGTTTAGTAGGTTTTGTGACAGGAATTCTAAAATTTCTTGTTATGTTAGTAATAGAAAATTAAGATGCTTCTGACAAAATGTTTTTTCCCAAAATGATCATCTATGAATACCTGGGGAGCATTTTTATAAAAGACTAACAACCTTACTGGCAGGAGGAAGTTTCTTTGGGGCTTGAATTCTGGCCTTGTTGCTCATTTTCTTTCTGACCATTTATAAGAGTCTGAGAATTCCTGACTTTCCATTTCTTTGCATGTGAAATGGAAGGAAAAAAATATTTTCCTTGCAACATTGGTTTTATGATTAAACAAGAAACATTGCGTAAAAGAAACTCCATAGTGTTAATTAAACATTAAGTATTCAAGAAAATGCTATTACCATCATGATCTTCATCTATACCATCAAGTGTGGTTTTCAGAATTCTACCTTTCTTGGATGAACAATTCTAGCAATAAATCCAGAGTTCAGCTGAACTCTAACATGTGACATCACAATTTTTTGATAAACAGAACAGCAATTTTATTAATAAGGATTTAAATTACAATGTAGAATAAATCTGCATAGGAAAGGAATTTGAATTTATTAAGTCTCATCTATGCGATAGGCACCAGTGATAATGACACTATGTTTGGCAGAGGATGCTCACTATTCTAGTATTTTTGCCAATTAATCACCCCTTTTCAGAATAAAAATATAATCTAAATTAAAAACAACATGCTAACTTTATAAACACAATATTTGAAAACATCTACAATTTAACCCTCAATCTTGATTATAATCTACGGGTTTTGCATATATAGATATTTAGCTCCACCTCTACCATGTACTGGAATTTCACCACAGTATTTAAACACCACCATTCCATAAGAAACTACTTTATAGACATAAGATTAATGCTATGAAATGATAAAGAAAAACATGTAAAATTGTGGGCATGGAGTAGTTTCAGAGTAATAAAAATAGAAAGTGCCAAATAGAAAGTAACAAAAATGAAAATTAGAACATAGCCAGATAAAAAGAGTCATTTTAAGGGATAGGAATGCAGCTCAGTGGTAGAACATTTATCTAGGAAGTGAAAGATTCTGGGTTCAATCCCCAGGAATATAAAAAATAATAATAATAAATACAGACATTTCAAACCACAAAGATTGAAAGTTCAGATGCTTTCATTACTTCACAATATAATGTGATAATGAATTATTCATTTCCTACTATATGTCATGTATTATGTTAGATGCTTTATACATAATAATTCATTTAATTTCACAAGAGCCCTATGAGTTTACAAGAGTTTACCATTGCTTTTCTCCACATTTTTGTGAAGTACTAAGGCTAATGGAGATTGAAATATTTGCCCAAAGTCAGCAACAGAGTGATGAGTTGGAATTTGAAAAGAGGAGGTTCAATTTCTGACTTGAAAGTTTCAACCCCTATTCACTGTGCTCAGTTGTCTCCAAACCTAGCTGTACTTCCTTCACATAAGGAAGATTTACTATACAAAAGATGAATATGCAGATAGTTTGCACTAAACTTGAGGAGGATTTACTTTGTCTGTCTACATAATCCATTCAACTATGCTTTTCCAGGTAAGTATTAATTCAAAGCAAACTCTGTACACTATCTAAATAAGGTCCAATATGAAGCAATACTGGAAAAAACCATTATTGGCAACTGAATTTTTATCATGGAAGGAAGTTCAGTACAATTTGACCACAAGAATGTAAAACCCATTAGAGCTCCACAGGAGCCAGATCACAAGCCAGACCTGTTATTATGTACCTTCTGAACCTCTTCTCCCTCATTTGCATGCGTTGGTTGGTTTTCTTTCTCTATTGCTCTAACACATACACATATACAATGCCTATAATTACCAAGCCAAATTAGACTTGTAGATTTTAAGTCTAAGCAACCTATATCCATTGGTGAGAAGAATCACAAGGTGTTTGTTGCTAATAAAAAAGATAATATTGTCTTTCCTGCACAAAATGTGTAATGGGAAGAGGGACAGAGAACATAAAAAGGCAGAACATGATAAACACAGAAAATTCCAATCAGGCTATTCGGGGACAGATCCAAGTGATTATGAAAGAATGCAATTTGCTTTGTATGTGCCATTTACTTAAGGTCTTGAAAGTACCAGAGCAATTTTTCCTGTAAAAATTATGCCCCTGTTTGTTCATTAAATTTATTCATAGCACTCTGAATACAAATGAATTCTAACTGGGTCCAAAATTCAAACTTGTCTCAAAAGACAAGTTTTGCTACATTTAAGAAAGCTCAAAATAATTGCATTCAGTGTCTAAAAGTAAGACCCTGATCTCTGGAGAGGATGGGGCCCTTGAAAATTTCCTGGCAGCACTGTGAGGAATTTGTTTTTTAACCACTAACAGTGACTGCACTCCAGTGCTCTCTATAGCCCCCAGGACTGTGAAGCAGGTCCCCGGTTCAGTGAGGCATTGTGTGGTCCTGAAGCAGCTGGAGGTAAGCTGTTGATAGTAGGTATGTGATTCTAGTAGAGTCTAGTGTTCTGTGTTTTCCTATAACTCTTTAATCCGAAGGCTTCAAATCTAAATTACATGAGAACTCTTAAAAAATCGAAGCCAGGAACAGTAGGATATGGAAAATACTGACAAATCAACAGCACAGAATTGCTGCCAAGAGCTTAGGTGTCAGAGTGTGAAGTTCCGCTTTAGTTGTGAGATTTGTACTAACTCCTGTAGTTGTAAGAGCCTCTGCTCCTTCATCAGTGAAAGTAGGCTAGTACATTCAACTTCCCATGGAGAATAGGAGTTATATGTAATAAGAGGAATAAAATGCTCTGTAAGATGCATTCTCTTCAGTTAATTGTTATTGCTATTATCCTTTCATCCATACTTTCATATTTCCTTCATGCTGTAGGTATTATAAATATAATCAGTGAATAGTGAACTTACTTAATGTAAAAGTATGTATCATATGCCTGACCTACCAATTATTCTCAAGAGAAGACAGTAAAAGTAAAAAGCAAACAAATGAAGGGACAGAAGGTGGTGGGGGAGGGGAACAGATTTTAAAAAGATATAGGGAAGATCAGTGGAGTAGAAGGAGAAGGAGATGGAAGAAGAAAGAAAGGAAGAGGGGGGATATGAAACAGATTTAACAAAATCAAGTTATATACCTACATAAATGTACCAAAGGGAATTTCACCTTTGTATATATGTACAAAGTACCAACCAAAAATGAATAAATAAAAGAGTGAATGGAACATCAGTAGAGAAGAAGAGGGAGAATCTGGAGAGGGATGGTGCAGGGGAAGGGAAGAAGGGGGATTTAAATCAAATCCCTTGCATGCATGACTTTGTCAAAATGAACAAATACTATGTCTCAGTGTAATGCTCTAATAAAAAAAGAAAGTAAACAAATGAAAAGGCGAAAAAAGAAAACAGTGACTGAAAATCTCAAATAAGTTTTGTTACAGAAATGATGAGAAATATTTCAAAGTAAACCAGCACATTCATAATAATCCATTTCATCATTTAATCATACATTTTATTTATGTGATGATTTTATTAGTGTTTCAGAAACAAGCAGGGATAATTAAGGGGTTTTCTAGTAAATCATGAACACTTTGGTGAGTGTAATGTGCTAGGAAGTTAAGAAATTAGAGTTCTATTTTCTATTTGAGTTTTAACAATATTTAATTTCCATCTGTCTACTGTGTTCAAACAAACAAATAAATATATTATTCGTGACCAAATGATTTTAAAATCCACTTATATTCTAAAATCCTTTAATTCCTAAAATTGACTGCCTGGTTACCAACTTTATTATGAAAGTCATATTTACTTTTCTATTTTATTAATAAAATTGAATGACATGGCACCTTATGTCCTCTGTCTCCAAGCATACTTTTAGTACCATACTGTATTTGACTCTTAATTAGAACATTTGAATCTTTATTAGAATTTTAAAAGAATGACAATTCAAAGAACATTATTTCTATCTTGTAAATGAGAAAGATAGACAGCATTGACACATACAGCAAAACATGTCACCATGAACAAATCATGGCATGCTGAGTCTTAATCCATAACCAGTTCCTACAGCATCCATCCTGCTTCTTGGTAAAGTGCTAGACATCAAAAATGTAGTACTTAGTACTTCACTCAACTGAGTGAAGCACATGACTGGGATTCAGGTTAGGATTTTAATTTTCATGTATTTCTTAATTTTATTTCAAGGAACTCTGATCACAGTCTTTCAGAAAAAAAAAAAGAAAAAAAAAAAAAAACACTACTATTAGGCACTACCAGGATTAGGAAAAAGAATGATTATGGATTTGCACACATTCATTCCTCACTACTAGAATTGTTAAACGCCCCAAAAAGATTCTCAAATGCCTTGAAGAGGGAGAGTCAGCCCCACTCTAATCTCTTTCCCCTTCCTGTAGACCCACCCTCATTCTTTCCTCTCTGTAGAATTCTTTCCCCTCCCAATAAATGCTGGCAGCAAAGAACTAATGCACGATCCTCTAGCACACCACTTTTAGGTGTAAGGGCGATCGTTGCTGGCCAGCTAAAAATAAAAAATAAAGGTTTCTTTTGGCTTTACTTGACCGGCTTGGATGATCTTATTTTCGTCGGATATAACAGAACATCTCTATACTTCAAAATTAGTATATGAGGTGTCAAGCATGTAGCATTAGTAGAATATCAGAGTAGGCTGTATGACTGTATGAAATCAACCTCTTAAGTTTTCTTATTTTGCTGGGTGAAAATTCAATGGCCCTTTTCAAAACTGCATGAATCATTTAAGGGGTTTAGAGAAGCAGAACATGATCAATTTCTTTAACTAGAGGATCAGATGAAGAATTTCTTATTTTAAAGGCATTATCTTTGCTAACTTGTTACTGGAAATGAAAAATATAAGGTAAAAGTTAAGAAAAACAGATTTTAGTTTCTTCTCAAACTCATATATTAGGAAGATTATTTTTTCTGACTTTTCATTAATAAATGATCGAGATATTCAGAACACACAAGAAAAAGGGGATATGTTTGTAAATTTAACCTCTGCCTAGCTTAGACAAAGATAAAACCTCTCATGGCAGCCAGTAAAAAAAGGTTAGAGCAGCTGCTGATGCTTGCAAGTTGTTTAGCAGATTCAATTGTGGGTGAAACGGTGGAAAAGCTTTCTGAGTGACTGCTAGTGTTTCATTGAAAATAAGGTTAGACCAAGGCAACTTTGACACTACCCTCATGATTAAACTTCAAATAGTCTGCCTCTGAAGATCTCTGAAAAAAGGTCTGGATCCCTCTTTTCTTAAAGGGTTTATTTTAGCAAGTTTATAATTGTAAATTCTTTCTTGGCATTTGTGAGCTCTAAATCTTTAAAACAAACAAACAAACAAAAACTCTCGCCAGTTTTACAACTAGTAACCTAACAGGAATTAGCAAACACAGGTAGCTTATTCACAGAGAAAAGAAAACATTGGCAAACTCAAGGATACGTCGTTTCGTAGGGTACATCACATCAATTAATCTCCCTCATACTTTTTTCAAGTATTATTTCATACTAACTCTAGTGATCAACAAGTTATGATCTTTGTTTTAGTTTAGTTGAGTTTAAACTCAACTCTAGCCTTTTCCCCTTATTATAGTAGCACTGAATGAAGACTTTATTGACATTAAGTTTCATTTGGTGTTTCAGTTTTTTCACTTCTGCAATGAAGTACCTGACCAGAACAACTGTAGAGGAGAAAAGGGTTTTTTTAGGGGTGCATGGTTTCAGAGTTCTCAGTCCATAAGTGACTGAGTCCAACCCTCAGGGTTCAAGGTGAGGGAACCATCTCACATGAGGATCAGGAAGCAGAAAGAGACTCCACTCCCCACATAAAAATAGATACCCCATAGCCCTGCCCCCAGTGAACCACTTCCTCCAACCATACCCCACTTGTCTCCAGTTACCACTCAGTTAATCCCACCAGGATTAATTCATTGATTAGGTTAAGACTACAGCCAATCATTTCTCCTCTGAACTTCCTTTCATTGTCACATACATGAGCTTTTGGGGAACATTTCCCTTTGGCAGCATTTGACCAGGACTTTCTTATATTACAGCTCAGAATCTGGAAGATCCATAGAAACCCTTTCATTATAGCCTGTAAGAAGAGCACAGCTCCACAGATATTTGCAGAGAGAAGCATTGACAAGGGCCCATGTGAAGTGAAGGAGAAGTTCATAGGGTGTTAATTTCATCTCCACAGGATTGCCCAGAATTTTTTTAGAAATAAATCAAAAAACAAAATTTTAAATCAACATACAATTGGTATTATATCTACAAAGCTGAATGGTTTCATATTTTAACCCCCAAATTTTAAACTATAAAATGTTAAATGGTAATAATTAGCATATAAGCAATGACAGAAAGGGAATAAATCTGACCTTATTCATGTGGGAATTGAATGAACATGGGATACTGGATCCTTTACTGAGAATCCAAGTGAAGCACTATGAAGAAACTAACCCATAGTTAGTTAAAATTCAAGCTAAGACCTAAGGGGAATGGATGAGTTAAAGCAAAAAGAAAATGAATTCAGAAAGAGGACAGTCTTCCAAGAAACAAAAAGCCAAGAACTTTTGGCAAGAAAATGGGGGAAAGGACTCAAAAATACAATTCATGGAAATTGCTTCAAGGGAAGCTTTTTACCTTAGTAGGCATACATCTTCAACTGGACCAGAAACCCATCCCAAGGTTGCTGTTCAGTCCAGTCAGGTAGTTTTAGGATGTGGGCATAGTTGAAATAGAAGGAGTGCACCACCATGGGAAAGGAGAAGTGGGACATGAAAAAAATTGGCACCAGGAGTCTTTTTTGGCAATATAAACGGATTTGAGAGACAGACTATCCTTGCTTTATATCCAGACTATGTTTTTATTATAGGGGTGAAATTAGGCATCCTACCTTCACGATGTTTCAGTATATTTTCGTATTAGTCAGAGATTATACCATTGCCTTTATGGGATGCTGTAAAGATGAGAAATAATATCAAAAAAATTTAAAA
>JAJEJO010050766.1:87448-122424 GCA_020662805.1 Glaucomys volans | reverse complement strand
TGAAAGCTTATAAAAGTGATAGCAATAACAAGGGAAAACAGGGTGTGGCTAAGTCTGTTACCGCAGGAAAATTCCTAGCCTGCAAATGCTTTCATCGAAAAAGTGGGTGAAATAAATAAATAAAATATTTAACTAAATACGCCAATAAAAATCCAAGAAATTAATGAATAAAACAAAGAAAAGCCAAGCACAGTGGCACACACCTGTAATCCCAGGGACTTGTGGGGCTGAGGCTTCTAGAAGGATCCCAAGCTCAAAACCAGCCTCAGCAACTTGACAATACCCTTTCTCAAAATTGAAAATAAAAAGAGTTGGGGATATGGCTCAGTGGTAGATCAACCCTGGGTTCAATCCCTGGTACCAAAAAAAAAAAAAAAAAAGAAGAAGAGTAAGAAGAGTCTGATTGGATGGAAAGAAATTAAGGAACTGAATCAATAAAGAGCTATGTATTTGGATAGATGTGATAAGGTAGATAAGCCACTTATAAAACCAGAGGGAACGAGAAAGTATCAATTTTTTCAGTGCTAAAATAAGATACAATACTTAGAGGTACGGAAGAGATTTTAAAAGGTTTATTGTGCGATGACCTCTCCCTGCCTGCAGATGCTTGTTATCTGGGTGAAAGCCAATGTTAAGACCCAGCGGTGCATGAACCTGACCTAACATTCTTACAAATATATATGTAAATGTGTCTATTTATGATGCGTATATTGATCACTGTGAATCTCACCATCAGGTATGTCCACAAGACACTAATTTTAAAAAATTATGAGCAAAAAGCAGAAAGATCCACAGAGCAGAGCAAAGGGAATGGGTTGGGGTGGGGAAGACTGTACGGGGCTGAATTAGAGCAAATTCTACTCTGGGCTTTCATGATGATATCAGAATGAATCCTAATGTTATTTGTAACTTAAAAAAACAATACATAGGTATCAAAAATGAAAAGGTAGAGAATCTGAATAGATAGTAACGATATGGCAGAAAATAAAAGGGCGTCCAAATGTCACCATCAACCCCTGGAGAAACAGGTGAGTCCTATGTGACTTCCACTGTTCCGAAGCCTGGGGGAAGAAACTGGGAGACTTTCTAGCACATTCTTTATGATCTATACAATCCTGACACCAAAACCCAATAAATAGAGCAACACGTGTACCTTTAAAAATAAAAGTATAAATCTAAGGGACTATTATTAAAAATTTAGTAAATAGAGAAAGAAATCTTTCCTTTTGAAAATGTATGTGTTTACCATTCAGTTGGGATTTTTTAATTTTTGGATTTCTTAGAGCCTTTAATGTGTTAAACAGAGAGTTCCAAAAGCTTTGGCGCACCTGAGAATCCCTGGGCAAACTTGCTGATGCGTCTGCCTCCAGAGGTAACCCATGCATTTGATCTAATAAAGCCTGAGAATCTGAATTTGACAAATAGCCCAGGTAATTTTGATTCAGATAGAAGCAGGTGCTAATGAGCACTGTCAATCCGTAAGAGGGGAATTCATGACGCGGTGCTTCCCAGAGTGTGTGCATGAACGACATTTGTCAGAGCGCCAATTAACTAACACCTCCAGAACTAGGGTGCATGACAAACTTTCAGGAAATGCTGATGAAGCTCAATCACTTCCGGAAATAGCAATAAGTAACATCCAAACTTCACAACCAGCAAAGTACACCCATCAGTGAGTTAAAGAACAACGTGCCGGGTGGTGGCGCACGCCTGTGATCCAAGCGACTTGGGAGGCTGAGTCAGGAGGATCGCGAGTTCAAAGCCAGCCTCAGCAACTTAGCGAGGCCCTAAGCAACTCAGTGAGACCCTGTCTCTAAATAAAATACAAAATAGGGCTGGGGTGTGGCTCAGTGGCCGAGTGTCCCTGAGTTCAATCCCTGGTTCAAAAAATAAAAAAAGAACAACATGCTGGAACTCAATCACTCTTACTCCAAAACTAAAAGAATAAAAGGATGAATTGACACTAAGAAGGTTATAGACCAAATCAGTTAATAAGCACCTTTAGTGATCTATTGTCGATTAACAAATCACCTCGAAACACTTTTTCCTTGGAGTTTCTACTGGGCAATTTGGAGTTTGGCCAAGTGACTGCAGCTCAGAGTGTCCCTGCCTCAGCCAGCCCTGGTCAGGGATGCGAGTCAAAGGCTGAAGACTGGGGACCTGCTCCCACGATGGCGCCTCACATGGCTCTCGGCAGGTGGCCTAAGGGGCTCTCAGTGCCCTCCCGCATGGCTGCTGAGTCTCCCAAGTACAAAGCTCAAGCTGCTCTTGTGGCCTCACTTTGGAAGTGTCACTCCTTTTTCCCTAAGTGATGGAAGATGGGGTGCCGGTCAGTCATCCAACATATGGCCACCGAAGTGTCCACCTCCATTTCTGCTGCTTTCCTCCGTGAAGTTGAACGGCCCACGTGGCAAGCCTGCAGGTGCTGGGATGGATCCAGGGATACGCTGCTCCAAGGGGCCTCCAAGACGGGCCCCTTGCTGGGGGGCTGGGGCACCCTGAGCTGAGAGCTCTCAGCCCTGTCAGGGCAGCACAGACCCAGCGGCAGGGCCTCCTCGCCCTGGGGCAGCCCACCTCCCAGGATCTGGGGGCCAATCCATGAGGGACTCTGAAGACCCGTGTGATTCAGCCCAGGAGGGACAGCGCAGCCCCAGAGCTCCCTGAGGGCTCGGTGGGGGCTTCTCGCTCTGCCCGCTCCCCATCCCGCCCTCCTCTCTGTGGGCTCATCACCAGCGAGCTCGCACCCTGCCCCTCAACTCTGCCAGCTTCTGGGAGGCCACCCTGAAACACCTTAATAAGCATTAAGATTTTAAGCCTTTTAATTATCCAACACTTACACAGCATTTACTAGGGGCCGGTCCTGTCCTGTGAGCTCGAACACAGAGCTTCTTCACTCAGCTGTGCAGAGTGCGGCTGTGCTTGGGAGGCAGCCAAGCTACACCTTTCCAGGGCCAGGGTGCAATCCGTGGTGCAGGCCTGCTTGGCCCGCGTGAGACCCGGGTTCCGTCCTCTGCGCTGCACAGTGTGGAAGATGAACCTGGCTACATCCTTACTCCCTCCCCAGCCGGCCTGGCCAAACACACCTTTGCCAGGCAGCTTTCTTTCAACACCCTGACTTTGCAGCCCAGGGCACATGGGGTGGGAGAAGGGACGTCCCAGGAGCTGAAGGTGAGTCAGGTCCTGGACCCACTCTTCCTGTCTGTCAGCCAGGAGTGGGGCTCGCAGAGAACCCAGCCTTCCACGCTCAGCAAGACTGAAGGGGGCCGAAGAGGGGCCGTGGCCGCTGGAGGAGACGCCGGAACCTGGCTGAGAACCCTGTCCTGGCCACGCTGTCGTGGGATAAGACCTGGAGCGGGTGGTGATTTGTCCTGATGGTTCACGTACAATTACTGCACACGTCTCAGGAGGTCTTCCTCCCAACACCACCTGGCCCACAACTCACCTGGGGCGTCCGCAGCCAAAGCCCAGTTCAGCTGTCCGTGTTGTTCAGCGGCCTCAGCCGCCACTGGACCAGACAAGGTCGCACCTGCTCCCTCCTGTGGCAGGAGCTGCCCAGTGGTGTCCCTGGACTCAGCTGGACGCCATGAGCTGTGAGGAGGATTTCTGAGCCCTCTGGGGACAGGCTCTTGTCCTTTGCTTGGGTTTTGGTCTGTGTGTGAGGCAGTGGGGTCCAAGCCACAGCCTCACACCTGCTGTGCCCAGGCCCAGGCCGACTCCGTCCTGCCATCTGTGAAGCTCAGGGACTCCAAGCCGGGCTAGGGACGTCTTCCTCTTCCCACGGCCTGCGAGGTCACCATGCAGAGGTGACAACGGAGAAGCAGAGAGACCCAGGGATGGCCATGCCCCGACTCTGGCCTCCGCAGAAGCCCCAACTAGGCCTACCTCTGCCCTGTGCCTCCAGCCCACTGGGGACCCCTGCAGCCTCAGCGGATTCGAGGGGAGGAAGCGGTCACTTTGAGAGGAGAGCACGCTGGGAAACCCTCTTCTGAGCAGTAGCTGGGGGTCCAGGGCTTTCATCAGCTCCAAGCTGATTTCTTTCCCTAAACATCTGAACATGTCAGTGACCGCGGTCCCCACAGCCTTCACCAAAGGGACCACTGCGACTGCGGGACCCCTGGGCCTTCTTGCACATGCTGACCCTGCCCTGGGTTTAGTTAGCATTCAGGGGAGGCCAGTGTGTGAATGGGTCACCCCTTCATTACAGACCCTGGAACTGCAGAGGGGAGGGCAGAGCAGATGACAGGCCTGGACAGTGTGCGGGGCTCAGGGGGCCAGGGGGCTGGAAGGCAGGGCCACGTGTCCTGCTCAGTGCCACGTCCCTGGACCTGGGTGCTCAGGAATATTTACCAAGTAAGCGGCCAGCAGAGCCACCAGCTCCGCCACACCTGCAGCCTGGAAGTCCAATGCAGGTCTCGCCGGGCTGAGATCAGGACTCCTGCGTCTGCCTTTCTTTCAGGGGTGTCTGCTTCTGGAGGAGACCTGTGGAATTCCCTGGGTTTCGGGCCCTCCTGCTCCAGTGCTGGCCATTGCTCATCGAGTCTGCAGCTCCACTCCCTCCAGCTCTCCTGGTCTCTCTGCCCCTCTTTCAAGGAAGGACCCTGGGATCACAGTGGACCACCCAGGTATCCAGGACAATCACCCTGTTAGGTCAAATAATTCACCTCCTTGATTTTGCCTGTCGCCTCAATTGCCCTTTGCCATGTGACCTGATGCTCTCTGGTCCTGTTCTCTGGACACTCGTGAGGGTGGCTACTTCGTTGTTCTGACCGCAGTGTCACGTTCCCCAGCCATGCCTGTGTGGGACGCATCAGGAGCTGCAGCCCTGCAGGTCCTGCTGGGAGCGTTCATTAAACCTACAGCTAGGGTCACAGAAGGTTCTAGATCTGGGACCCTGGTCAGCAGACAGGGTGAGGAGCAGAAGCCCTGGTGGGGAAACCACTTCCCTGAGGAGGGAGGAGGGATCAGCGCCTTGCCTGTGCCTCCCGAGCCGCTGGCGTTTGAAGGTGCCCTCGGCTGCTCTCCTGGGCCTGCCCTGTGCTGGTGGGGCGGCAGCCGCGGGCTCCGGAGGTGAGGTCATCCCCCAAGTTGTCACGCACTGTCACTTCTCCCGACTCCCAGTCCAGCTTGGGCTTGAGGCTTTCCCAGGGTCTCCGCTGCACTTCCCGCCCGCGTGTGGAATTTCAGTCCTTTGACGTTTGATTTTCTATCTGGGGCAGTGACCGTGCCTGGGACTCTGCCATGGGGATGCTGGACTGGAGCTGTGTCCTGGCAGGATGGTCCCAGAGTCACCAGATCTGACGGAGGGACAGAGGGCAGGGACTGGTGTGGCCAAGGCTGCAGGTGCCATGAGGTCACCACGGTGAAGGAACGGGGAGCAGGAGGGTTTGAACCCGTTGTGCCTGGGGAGGGTCGGAGAGGTGCCCAGCTTCCTGTCTGACCGTGTTCAGTCGTGTCCCCCCAACTCACGTCCACCCCCAGCCTCAGAACAGGGTCTTACTTGAAAATGGTTTTTGCAGATGTAGCTAGATAAATGGAGATGATCAGACTGGATCTGGGTGGACCCTGAATCCAACGTGCTGTGTCCTTTATAGAAGTGGAGAGGAGACACAGACAGACAGACGCACAGCGGAGGAGGGACTCGGCGGCCAAGGCAGGGTCTGCAGGCCCCCGAGCCTCCCTCCTGTGAGTGGCGGGGCTGCTGCAGCTGTGTAAGGGTCTGGTGGCTGTGCTGCGTCACAGCGTCCACAGGTGACTGACACACTCTAGGCCCCATGGCTGGCTGGGATCCTAGGAGCCAGGACATGCAGGAGCACCCTCAGCCCCAGACAGACCTGTCCCCGTGCTCCGCTGGCCATGACCTTTGCATGCGGGGTCACTTGGTCTTCACGGAGCCCAGGGCAATCTCACCTGGGAAAGCACATGCCAGTCTTGCTCCCTGTCCTGCCTCGGTGACGTTTTTGGTGAAGGGCCCAGGCCCCTTCTGCCCATGGGCTCTGAGGGGTCTCCCTCCAGCACTCCTGGCCTCGCTCTCCATGGCGACATGCTTGCCACTCCTGGCTCCAGGTGCTCCTGAGCTCTGCAGAGGGGGGCTCGGTGGGTTGGGGGAGCAGGGATCGTCGTGCAGAACCCGGAAAGAAGAGCCCCTCGTGCACAACCACGGTGCAGAGAGGCCTGGGCGCTGACGGTCTCAGTTCAGAAGGTGCCGGGCGCAGGCCTGTGAAGATTGACCAGCACCTCGGCCGGCTCCTTCTGTTTCCTGCATGGGCTGGGGATGGTGATCCGGGTGTCTAAGCCGCACCAGCTCCTTCCCTGTGCTGGTGCCGGGCACCAACACAGATTGGTGACGGAACAGGGTCGCGCCATCCTGAGTGTCAGCATCGCTCGCTTCTAGAACGGACCACTGCAGATCTCACCACGCACCACCTCTAAGTGGGAGTGGAGACGGCCTTCCTCAGAAGCACCCCTGGGCCTTGGCACGGCTCTCTCCAGCCAGACCTGCCCAGCGGAACCTGAGCTCTGCATGGGGGCTGGCAGGATGGTCCCCTCCGGGCAGGAAGGGGCAGTGCCACCAGCATGGAGTCACGGCCTTCACTGCCACACTAGGCTTCATGATGTGGCTTGTGTTCCCTCACTCACCCAGGGTCCCCAGCCGGCACGTGTTAGTTGCTGAATGACTTTGGGTGAAGCTCCCTGACTCCCTCCTACCCTTGCTCTTCCCTCCTGCATCTTCCGTGGTTCCAGCCCCGCTGGCCCTCCCCAGGACGGCCTTGCCCTCCCAGGGCCTTGCTGGTGCCCGCTGCCTGCTCTTCTGAGCTGGTCCAGGGGATGGAGGCAGCAGACCCCCTCCGAGCCCTCTCTAAGAGGTCTTCACCCTGCTGACCCTGCCTCTCTGCTCCCCAAGGGGAGGCGCTGAGGCCCGTGCCCAGCAGGGAGCTCCAAGTCCAGGGCTGTCCACGTACATACAGGGAATGGACGGTTCCGATGCGTCTTCATCTCAGACCAAGGCTCAGCCTCGGGGGCCTCAGAGTCCCCACCCTCCCCGAGTGTCAGGGGCGGTCAGCATGCAGAGGCCTGTGCTCCACAGAGGGCACCGAGTAAGTGCCAGGGCGTGCTGCCCAGGGGCCACCAGCTCCCTCTGCCCACAGGGCTGCTCATGCCCCTGAACCGACGGCCCTCACAGAGACCCTGCCCACGCCTGAGCCGGCAGCCACCCACCTCTCCGCAGCTTTGCAGATCCTTCAGGATGGTGAACGAGCACTTCAAGAGCGCGGTGGAAACCAGGCGGGCCTCCGCTTCCAAGTGCCTCCACGGGAACCTCAGATGAGCAACCCGAGGGTAGAGCCGGCCACGGGCCTTCGGGGTGGCTCCGCCCACGGCATTTCCCAGCCTGCCTTGAAGTGGGAGCTGGAGACCCCCTGCTGACCCCAGGGAAGCCCCTTCGCTTTCCCAGGCATTTAGTCACCTGCTCGCCTCTGCTGTGGGCACAGGAGCCGAGGCTCCGTGTCCTCACGGCTTTGCCCAAAACACAGCGAGTCGTCTGCTCAGCCACGCTGGTGCCGCAGGAAGCAGGACGGGGCTGACGGGCTGGGGCGCACGCAGATGGGCACAAAGGTGCTGGGCTTCAGTTTCCCAGGAGAGCTCCGGGGGTGGCCGGTGGCTGCAGTGTGGACAAGCCCACACTGCTGAGCCGCTCCCTGAACACGGTCCACGGGGTGAATTTTAAGACACACACTTTACCATAATTAAGAAAGACCCTGATTGGTGATGCTGTGCCCGTAATGGAAGCCAGGAAGCCCAGAGGTCTGAGTTCCACCCGGAGGTCTGAGTTCCACCCGGAGCTCTGAGTCACTCCTCTGCACTGGGGCCATCGAGATGCGGACACATGCACAAGGCCAGCATTTCTCAGAGCATGGCCAGTCTGCGGTGCTGGCCCTGCTGGGCCGTCTGCACACCTCCAGCCCTGCCCAGACCTGGGGCGCGGACCTCGGCCGGGGCTCAGCAGCCTGTTCCAACCAGGCCCTGGGGATCCTGAGGCCACGCAGGCGGGGCCTGGCTCTCTCAGAGCAGCACCAGCACTGCGTGGCCGCAGTGGACAGGGCCGCAGTGGACAGGGCCTCTCCGGTTCCGCAGGGAGGCTGCCCCCGCCCTGCGTCCAGATGCACAGGAGTGTGAGCAGCAAGCAGCACAGAGGCCGTCCGGGCCCCCATCTGAGGCCTCGCCGTGTGCCTCCCCTGTCCAGGCTCCCCAGGTGCCTGCCCCTCTCTGCCCCGTGGTTCTGCCCCAAGGCTCAGCGTGTGCCAGGCCCAGGGGCTCCCAGCCCGAGGCTGATCCCGCACACAGGCAGCGCCTCCGGACTGCACTTGAGCAAGCCGGGGGGTCTACACCAGGCTTGGATGGGGCAGTGTCCAGGGGACAGGACTCACCTCTGTCCAGACAGATTTACAGGAAAAGCGCTCATTCAAGGGAGTTGGAATACGTGTGTGTGGTCCTAGGTGACCTTCCCGGGCCTCCGCTGCAGGACCATCAGGCCTGCCTGCCACCGTGTGGCCCTGAGCCTGCGCTGGGTCTCAAGCCTGGCAGGTGGGTGAGGACCCTTCCCCGGGGCACTTAGAGGCCAGGCCTCACACTGCTACCACGCACATGCACACTCACACACAGATGCACTCACACACACGCACACAGACACACACACACACATGCACACTCACACACACTCACACACATGCACTCACACACACGCACACAGACACACACACGCACACTCACACACTCACACACACGCACACAGACACACACACACACATGCACACTCACACACACACATGCACACTCACACAGACGCACTCACACACAGAAACATACACACATACTCACACACGCAAACTCACACACAGATGCACTCACACACACTCACACACATGCACACTCACGCAGACACTCACAGACATACACACACACATACACTCACACATGCACACTCACACAGACGCACTCACACACAGAAACATACACACACACTCACACACACACATGCAAACTCACACACAGATGCACTCACATGCACACTCACACACGCACACTCACACAGATGTACTCACACACAGAAACACACATGCACACTCACACATACTCACACATGCAAATTCACACACAGATGCACTCACACGCACACTCACACACACACTCACACTGACACACTCACACACTCACACACACGCACACTCACACAGAACCGTATTAGTTGGCACTAACATTAGGAGGTAGGAAACCCGCAGGGCCTGACTGGGCAGAGGGGACGGGCAGGAGGCAGGAGGGACGGCGGGGAGGGTCTGCTGTGTGTGGTGCCCTGTGAGCTGCAGCTCCTCCTCTTTTGCAGCCTGGGGTCCACTCGCCAGGCTGCAGAGCCCTGCTGGGGTCACTCACTTCCTCTGGGAGCACGGGAGCTTCAGTGCGCAGGGCCAGTGCTCCAGGTCAACCCCACAGGTGGGGGAAACGTCCCTCCAGGCCGGAGTGTGGACCCCACCGTCCTGCAGCCCCACACTCCACACGGCCTTGCCTTTGGCTTCTGAATCCCTGTGCCTTCTCATCAGGAAACTGCAGGTTCTGCCATTTGCTCATCTGGGAAGTCACTTAATCAAAGAAAAATTAGGCTTCACGTAATCACTCATAGTTTTTTGGAAGACACATCCTATCACCTCACTCGGAAGTATTTCGGTATGTGACCACGACAGTTGAAGGCTCTCTGAAGCACGGCCAAGGCCACCGTCAGGCCCAAAGTGCATCAACGATCCGCCATCACCTCATAAGGGTCAGCGTTCAATTTTCCTTAATGGCCTCAATAGTCCTGTGGAGAACTATAGGCTTCCCCTCAGGTGTAATCTTTATTTTTGTTTCACAAAAGTACTATGCAGCCTGGTGCCGTTGCACACAACTGTGATCCCCGTGCACACCTGGGATTGCAGCAACTCGGGACACTGATGCAGGCAGGTCTCCAGTTCCAGGCTCAGCCCAAATATGAAGATGGCCAGGGCCGCAGCTCAGTGGTGGAGCACCCC
Organism: Glaucomys volans; assembly: GCA_020662805.1. Taxonomy (NCBI): domain Eukaryota; kingdom Metazoa; phylum Chordata; class Mammalia; order Rodentia; family Sciuridae; genus Glaucomys; species Glaucomys volans. The sequence goes on along the minus strand of JAJEJO010050766.1, from coordinate 112,369 downwards.
AGTGCCAAAGAAAAAAGAAAAGAATGTGATGAAGCCAAAGAAAATGCAGACCAGGCCGAAGCCCGGCTCCCCGTCCCCCCGCCCGGGAGCACAGACTCCCCTCTCCGCGCGGCCCAGCGACCCTTACCAGGCCCCTCTGCCCTTCCACTTCCTCATCGTCAAACGTTCTCAGCAGAAATGAGTGCCCAGCATCTCCTGCAGGTGAACCCAGCTCTCCCACGCTCTGCTCCTGGCTTCCTGCCGCTTGGGGGACGTCTGGGGACCTCTTTGCGTGGGTCGCGGAGTCTTCCTCGGTGACAAGCCACATGGGCACATCTGGCTCATTCTAACTCAGCATCGCAGCCTGCATTGCGAGGGGCACAGCTGTTCCTGGAGGCCCAGGGCCGCGGCCCTGTGGGTGGCCCTGCTCGGCTGTCCTGGCGAGATGACGCAGGCGTCTGCCACGAAGCACTGGGTGCCCGTCCTTCAGGTGGAATGTGAGTCCACCCTGTAATCACATCATTGATTATTGGCAATGATTTCCCCGTTCCAGGGCTGGCAGGGTCATCGGTAAGTGCGCACGTGTCACGGCACCGGCCCTCCCACGGCTGAGGATGGTTTTCAGTGGCAGCTTGACGTGGAGAGGGCTCTTGATTTGGAGACTTTTAGAGGTAGCTGGCACAGGGACCTGGGGACTCAGGAGGTCCCTCCTGACCCTAGAATAGAAACCAGGACAAGCGACAAACATGCTTGGAAGAAACTGCCTGCCGCCCAGGGCCTCCTAAAGCTGCAGCCGAGCCCAGGTGGCTGCAGACCCTGCCTGGAGTGTCAGAGGCTAGAGAGGCAGCAGGAGCCTTCAAGGACCGTGGCGTGACCTCTGCCACCTCCCAGGCCCCCGGGGCCCTGTGGTCCCGAGCTTTCCTTGAGTTCCTAAAGGGCGAGTTTTCTTTGGGTGTCAGCCTCCTGCCCCAGGCCCAGGTCCCCTGCCACAGAGGAGGCCCTGCCACTTCTGAGATCCCCTTTCTGCTCTTGTTCCTCCTCTTCCTTCTCCAGGCCTAACGTGCTGTGCACAGGGCCCGCACCTCGCCTGCTGACACCGACTCTCTCCGAGGAGCTGCGCAGAAGGCTCAGCTCAGGAGCCGCAGTGCTGCCTGACTTCCCAGCACCCGGGAGGCAGGACGTGCCTCCTGCTTCTCGTTCGGAAGGCTAGCCACACGCCAGGTGCACCCACAGCGTCTCCCTCCTGGACCCCAGGGCAGAGGGGAAAGCCAGCGGGATGCTAATGGAAGTCCTCGCACTCCAGGGCTCCCTGTGGGTGCATCTGGGAGGGGCCCAGGAAGTGGGTCAGGATGGAGGTGCTGCTGCCCCCCAGGGACTCATCATGACAGAAATAGCTCTGAGGAGCAGCTGGCACGGCAGGGCCGCTCCTGCCGCGCCCAGACCAGGCGTGGGTTCTGGCCGTGGCTTTGCAGGGCCTGGGCTGCTCTGTGCTGGGCTCTGCTTTGCCTCGCTTTCCACAGTGTGTGTGGTGACATGGAGCTGGTACCCAAGAAGCTGACCGCACCAGCGCTGGGCCTTTAGATACAGCAGGCCGCAGCTCTCAGGGACCAGATGAGGAGATCCGAGCAAGTCAAGCCAAGCCGACCAAATGGGAATCCTCTTGTCCATGGAGGAAACTTGTAGAAGGTTCTCGTTTTACCAGATCACCCAGTTGTTGCTAGTTACTCCTGACAGTCAGCACCTTGAGGGCTGGGACACAGCTCAGAGGTAGCCGGCGTGCCTAGCATGCACCCAGGCCCTGGCTCAACCCCCAGCAGAGAAGTAAAACCAAACCAGAGTCCCTGGAATGGGGCAGAGATGGGACTGTCCTGGGCCACTCTGCTCACCTGGAGCGTGAACAGGACCAGCAGGTGTGTGAGAGGCACCTGCGGTGTGGCAGGCGGGGCCGAGCCTGCTCTCCTGACACTCCAGCTCGGACCTTCAGCATCCTATAACTGCTCGCAAATCAGACCAAGAGGATTTTAAAATGTTTAAAAGTAAAACTGAGAAGTTCTCAGGAAGTGAACTGAGACTCCTGGAGCTCTAAGCCTGTGTGCAGGAGGCTGGGCCTGTTTGCACTCTCTCCCTTCTAGAAGCAGCGTCCAGAGCCCCGGCGGTGTGTGGCGTGGACCGGAGGAGGCAGGAACCCGGGCAGCCGCCTCCTGCTCAGCCAGGGGGCCAGGGGCCTGCGAGACTCCAGAACAGGGCTCTTCACGTGGGCATTTCCTTTTTGGAAATAGAGTTATTTTGCATTTTAAAATGTTATGCTAGCATGCAATGATGCTATTATTTTCTAAACAAACATTTTAAGAACTCTAAGTGTGAATTCTCACCAGATATGTGATACAGTCAACATGGAGAAGAGTTTCCTGGGGTCCCAGTTGTTCCTAAGACCAGTGCTTCCCTAAGAGGCCCTGGGAGCACCGGATTCCCTGTTTCCTGCAGACTCTGCCTCCCCACGTGCACACACACACAGACATGCACACGCACATAGGCACAGGTACACACACACACTACAGACACACTCGCACACACATGCACGCGTGTGCAGGGTGGGGTCCTTCCTGGCCTTTGCCCCGGCAGCAGAAGGCGATCTCCTCCCAGACGGTTGTGCTGGGTTGCACTGCAGAGAGTCCAGCCTCCCTGGCGAAGCCAGTGCCCCCTGACGACACCACACGATGCCATGCTTCAGAGACACAGCTCTGAGCAGACCCGCCTGCCCCACTATCACCCGTTCCTGCTCCTGCCTTGCTCAAGGTGGGCCGTGGGGATGAGCCATGGAGACCACCCCGAAGCTGCCTCCTCTGCTTCCCTGTGCCCAGCCTCCTGCTCAGTGTGGGCAGCCCTGGGATCCTCCAGACTCCCAACCTGAACAGGAAGATGGAGTAGAGAAGACCATCACCAGCACTTTGCCTACAGGAAACAGCTATCCCTGAGCCACCCTGGACGGGGCACCAAGCCCAGGACAGAGCACAGGAGTCACTCCGAAACTTAACTAAACAACTTGGTTGTGTGAGAGTAGAAATGCAACTTCCCAACATCCCCCATAATGCCAGAAATAGACACTTCAATGATCGCCGTAGGGCGGCAATCGAAAAGATGCTCCGGATTAAACCTCACCGGATGAGCACGGAGCGGCTGTCACAGGAAGGGTCACTCCTGGAAGCAGCTCCTTAAGTTGGAAGAAGGAAGAAAACGATGAAAATGAGACGATCGAATCAAGAGCTGAAGGGGGGTAACGAGTGGTCTACGGAAACCTACAAACAGGTGCTCACACCTCCAAGGGTGGAGTGTACGTGGTCTGATGAGCGAAGGGCAAATGTGGATCCTAGATAATGCAAAAATGAGAAATCGAAGGAACAGCAATGAATCAATGAAGAAAAACAGCAAAAAGATTTATTAATATATTTAACGAACACTCGCACTCGCCTGCATTTTTCAAATAACATATGAAAGCAGGATGAAATCCAAAACGCTTCTTCGAGTCACACAACAAGGAACTCAGGTAGATTTGCACATTTTTTAGGAAGAATTAGCACACTAAGATTCTCAGTGCTTCCACGCACTAATAAACAGAATGCTTTCTAACGAGAAATTCCCAAGGCGTCATGACCTTCAGTTTGGGAAAGGAGAACACTTCTCCCAGGGCCTCCCCCAGAGTCGAGGACAGAGCAGGTGCCCGGCAAAGTGGTTAGAGGAGAACCCGAATTATCAAATAAGCAGCTACTGCAAAGTTGTGCCCGATAAAACTGCGTCCCCCACGCAGGGATGGAGAGATCACAGGGACTCAGCAGGAATTCCAGAAAGTGATTCCAGCATACGTGCGTTTATTTGCATGTGTGAAATGTCAAACCATTTGGGAGATTAATGTCAGAATCATACAGACCAATCGTGGGGAGAAAATTCAAGTTGTGTACGCGTTAACTGTACCAAAAGATTTTGCAAAAATATTACAATGGTAAAAAATAAAATTGTGAAAGTATCAGAAAAACATTCAGGCACCGGGGGACTTCATGTTGGCATGGGAACACATGGATCGATCTCGCTTCCCTAAGATTCACAGTGAAGCATGTTCTCCGTGAATCCCTTGGTCGGGGCTGGGGACGCCGCTCGGTGGTGGAGCACTTGCCTAGCATGTGAAAGGGGCTTGTGGTGAGCAGACTGGAATGAACGTGGGTGTCCCCAACGCTGGGAAGAGTAGGGGAACCGTGTTGGGAGGCCACATGGCCAGGTGGGCTTCTGCAGCCACCTGACAGGCTGCTGGTGCTCAGACCCCAGGACCCTGGGACAATGCTGGGGGCCATCCCAGCTCAAGGACGACTCTGGGGAGCATTACCTGCTGGGCCCTGGTCACCCCAGAGGCCTGTGGTCAGTGCTTCCCTCCGTTGGACGGGCCAGCCAGGGGAATGCAGAGAGCAGAGCCCAGTGGGGGCAGCAGCCGGGCCCTGAGGCCCTCCAGGACCGGGGCGCGGCCCCAACCTGCTTTAGAAGAAGACACCAGCAGTGTGGAGAAGCTCCCGGGACAGCCTGGCAGAGCCGGGTGGCCTACGGGGAGCTCAGCCGGGGCCGTCGCAGGTCCACGGAGCTGGGGCCCTCTGCACAATCGGGGCAGCCAGCCAGGTGGGAAGGTGCGTCAGCCTCTGGCAGGCAGAGGAACTGATCCAGTCCAAACTCTGCCTATCAAGAAAAGGCCCACAGCCCGGGAGTTCTGCTCATGAGCATCCAAGGAGGGTAGGACAGGTTCCCTCCCCTCCCCTCTCCCCTCCCCTCTCCCCTCCTCTCTCCCCTCCTCTCTCCCCCCACCCCCACCAGCAGAATTAAAGGCACAGGACGCAGGGTGAGGTGAGTCTCTGGGCTGTCAGACTTACACATTGTGCATTAATTGAAGACTCAAGACAGGGTTTCATGGGTTCCCACTGACTGGAGAAGTGATGGGGTGCCTGGGTGGGTGCCCATAGACCTCGTGGGGCACAGACCTCTGTCCGATTCTCACTTCCTTTTCACCCAAGTCAGTGTGTTCTCAAACTGGCCTTGGCTCAGGATCTTCAAGGGCTTGTTAAACAGAGGCTCAGCCCTGCCCAGGGAGCCGGCACCGCTGCCAGGTGGGACGAGGCTCTGACCGGGTCCTGAGCGGCCCAGGACCACACTGCAGAGCCCCAGTGTGGGCTCTAAATCGTTGGGCACATCTCTGCAGAAAACCCCACAGCCCTGGGAGTGTGCACAGGTGACAGTCATGGTGCAGGGCACCAGGAGGCAATCCCAGCTTCTGCCCCACAGAGGGAGAAGGGAAAGCAAACCACAGCCAGGGGCCCAGCTCGGGTCCCTGGCCTCCCTTCCGATGAAGCAGCCTGCACAGCACGGGGACCTCCGAGCACGCTGACCGGAGAACACACGCCGAAGCCCCCACCCCTGCAAACCCCAGAAGGAAGGCGATTCCGAAGGGTCAGGTGAGCACGAGGCTGCGCAGGGGCCGGGCTGCTCCTGGATGCTGCCTTGGAAATACCAGCTTCTCAAAAATAGATTTCTGGCAGCTGCGCCCTTCCGGCATCCTGAGCAGCTCCCAGCTGGCCTGTCGGTGACAGCCTGTGCCTCACAGAGCAAGGATCGGGGCACAGCACCGTGACTGCCTGGCCGGGCTGCAGCTGCCCTGCACTGTGCGGGCTGCCTCAAGGTCAAAGCCCTCCACGTGCCCTGGCTCAGGTGCCACCCAAGCTGGCACCGGGAGTGGCCCCAGCCTCGGGCTGCCTTTCCAAGGGGACAGGCTTGCCTGGAGCCTGGGGTCCCCTAGAGAATCTCTAACCAGATCTGGACCACAGACCCAGTCCACAACCTGAGCTCCCCTGGAGCTCCAGCTGCTTGACCTTGGCTGCCCTCTGCAGAGGCCCAGGAGTGCAGCCCGGCCAGGGAGGCACCTTACGATGCGCAGACCACACAGGGCTCCTGGGGGCAGCCTGGAGTCAGCGGCCCAAGGTCAGGGCCTGTCTATACAGCCCAGTGCTGGTCATTCTGGGGGGTCGTCTGCTGTCCCTTCCTAAGAAAGGGCAGCCAGCCTTTGGGACCCATCCGCTGTGCTTCCCTCTGAAGAGACCCCCAGGGTCTCCTGTCTTCCACTGGGGCCCAGGTGGCATCACTGAGGCGTGGGCGTCTCAGAGCCTCATTGGAACTCCCAAGCTGTGACATAGGGACTAGGGGCAGCGGGACTCGTGGGACACATAGTCCAGAGAGGGGGAGGAGACTGCTGGGTGCCTGACTCCAGGACTGACTCCTGCCTCCTATGTCTGCCTCCCGAGTCCCCTGGGCTCAGGATGGCTGGACACTCCTTTCTGTTGGGCATTCCCAACCTGCCAGCACAGAAGCAGCTTCGAAGGCCTCAGGACAGTGCTGTCCCTGTCCTGGAGTCCCTGTCCCTGGGCTCAGGGCGATCAGGTGTCCATTGGGATGACTCCATAGCCACCACAGGCCTTGGCAGCGAAGGTTCTGGACCCAGAGCAGAGAGGACCAAGGCTGGGAGCCAAGTTCCGGAGAGCAGTTGCTGGAATTGAGGTCAGTGTTCCAACAGGGGCGGGCGCAGCTGCTCCTGTCTGTCCTGGACGCCTGAGTCAGCACGGGAGTGAAGCCCCGGAGGGCTGGCTGGGGCAGCATCTGCTCCCTGGGTTTTCTGGACCCTGCCCCACGCCTCACTGGCTCTCGAGAGGCAGCCCACCTCCAGGATGCCTGGAGGAAGAACCGCCTGCCTTTGTCACCGGCCTGGTCCTCTTGCCACCCTGGTGCTCCTAATGGTCAGCAGCCGGGGGCCTGCCCTGCAGAGGAGGGGCAAGCTGCCCTCTGGGCCCTGCAGCAGGCCTGTCTGCCTCTGCCCAGCCTGCCTGCAGGCCACACTGGAAGAAGGGCCTGCTTGGGCCAGGGGCCCCCAGAGGACGTGACCGGTGACAGCCCCACACAGGGCGGTGCTAGCCTGCCTCTCAGGGCCTTGGCCCCCTGCTGGAAAGACCTCACCGTTCTGTGCTGCCACACAGCCCAGCACCCTGCCGGGTTCTCGGGGGTCACACGGGAGCCACAGATGGAGTGGGAGTAGCAGTGTGGCGGGGTGGCCCTGGAGCACTCTCTGAATCCCTGGCGCTCACCCTTTGCCGGCTTCCTCCACGTCCCTGAGGAGGCTCACTGGCTGGCAAGGGGCGAGGTGTGGTCCTCCCCCAGGGGAGCAGGACCGGAGAAGGCCCACCACGACCTCATGGGATCAAGTGTGCAACTCCTGGCATGGCCAGGGGATGAGGGGACGCAGCTGACCAGGGGCCAGCCCCAGGCAAGCTCGCCGGTATAGGAGAGGTGCCGGAAGTCGGCACGTGGCCTGGGCAGAAGGTAGAGCGAGAGCAGCATGAGAGCGGAGGGGCCAGCATCCCACCCACGTCCTTGGACAGGAGGACCAAGGACCAAGGAAAGGGTGGAGAGGGGCAGGGTGAGCTGGGAAGGCGGCAGCCTGGGACTGGGAGGCAGGGAGACTTGGGCCCTGTGGCAACCAGCCGTGGGCTGAGGCTCCATTCTGAAAGGACATGTATGGACTTATGAGGGTCCCACAGCTTGGGAGGCCAGTCCTCCTAGAGGCCAGCCCTCCTCCTGGAGGCCAGTCCTCCTCCGAGAGACCTCCTTTTACCAATGAGCCACAGGACTGCTCTTCAACCTGCCAGAGGCCATGCGGAGGCTCAACTGGGCAGCTGAGAGCCCACGTCCCTAGCCATCACCCTAAAGCACACTTCGTTGGGTGGGTGGGGAATGTGTGCAGGTCCTTGAGCTGCTGAGACAAAGGACCACCAGCCGGGTGGCTTAAAACACAGATTCACCCTCTCACCGTCCTGCAGATGGAGCTTGAAACCCAGGGGTGACGGGCCTCCCTCCCTCTGGAGGCTGGGGGATGCTGCTCCTGGTGGCCCGGTGCTCCTTGGCTTGTGGCTCAGCCCTCCAGCCTCCACTTCAGTCTCCTGCACCTTCTTCCCTGGGTGGGACCCTCGACCCTCCCTCTCCAGTCCTGGCTGGAGCGCCCCTGACCCAGATGGTGACCGTCCAGGTTCCTTCCCTAGGAGAGCCACAAAGACCCTGTTTCCAAGCCAGCAGGGGCACGTTCACAGCACTGGGGTGGGACCTGGGCATGCCTGCAGGGCCAGGGTTTGGGACTGGGTGTGGCTCTGGGGGCACCGAACCCCACAGGGCTCACTCATTGAGTATTTGGAGAAAGAAAAAATGAGTCAAGAGAAACCCAGGAAGGACTTGGAAATGGACACAAAACTGAGGGGTTTGCCTCGGAGCAGAGCAGGGGAAGCTGGGGGCAGGCCGGGAGGGTGGAGGGCAGGGGGGAGGTGGGGTGCCAGCCCAGAGGCTGGGGAGGAGCCCTGGGCCACACGCCCCTCAGAAGTTGGTGTGACTTGTCCTCTGAAGGACTCCACTGGGAAGGTCGAGGCTGGCCTGGGGGCCCAGGACAGCTGAGGGGGCAGCCTGGACTCTGGTGTTTCCCTCCTCCCGTGGCCTTCTGGAACGTCTCAGCACTGACTCTGCTCTCCGCTGGCCAGGCCAACCATTCATTCACTGGCAGGAGCTCCAACTGAAGGGAGCGGACAGGAGGGGAGAGAAGGGAGGCAGGGGAGGGGAGAGAGGTCCACAGGAAGTCCACTCACCTCCTGCCGTGCTCACAGCAGCCCCGACCCCCAGGTGCCAGCGAGAGCTGGAGATGCAGGCCAGGACCTGCCCACGATGGGCATCACTGAGCCACGGGAGGAGGGCTCCTCACAGGCTGCGACTTGGGTGGGGACGGGAGACACCCTGGGCAGCTGAAGGAGCAGTCCCCAAGGAGCCCCCGTGGTCAGGAGACAGATGATCAGAGGTGGCCAGGAGGGGACTCGGGAAGGGGAGGGATCAGCTGGGGTCCTGAGAATGTTCTGAAGTGGACAGCGGTGATTTCTGCACCACTCCGTGAATCACAAGGCCAGGGATGGTGCCCGGGCAAAGGCGAGGCTCAGCCAGAGCCCAGGCCTCTCTGATGACCGCTCCAGCTCCAGGGCAGCTGCCTGCAGGTCATCGGTGGGAAGACGGACAGCCCAAGCAGGCCCCTACCCCTCGGTCCCTCTTGGCTTCCAGAGGAGCCCCCTGTTCTTGCCCTCTGTCCTATTCTGGGCTTCGCTGTTCAGTAAAAATAAACCCCCTGGTTCCTGAGGGCCAGCTAGACGGAGGCCCTTGGAAGGCCGTTGGAGATCACCCGCTGATGGGGCCGGGTGGCCTGGGTGCACAGCCTGCCGATGGGGCCGGGTGGCCCTGGGTGCACAGCCTCTCTCCTCGCTCTTGGTGTTCCTGGCTCCCCACTTTGCCTCTCCTCTAAACTGGGACACAGAGTTCCTCAGGGAAGGTGGGAGGTCCTGCTCATCAGAAGCTCAGCTCGTGGCGGATCCCTCCTCCCCTCCCAGCCCAGCACAGACACTCAGTCACCATCTACGGAGGGGAATCCAGGAGCTCAAGTGGACCCCAGGGCTCCAGTAGGGAGCAGGTGGCTGTCAGCGGACCGATGCTCCGACTGGGTGACCCCAGTTCCATATGCTGGCCCCCTACCCAAGGGGATGGTGCCAGGGTGGGGGCCTTGGGGAGGAGCCGAGGCTTGCATGGGGTGGGAGCCCCTGCGAGGGGAGGCGGGAGTGGGCCCTCTCCCCCGCAGGGCTGAGGAGAAGAGAGCGGCGGCCACGGGAGGGAGTCTGGACCCAGCCTCGGGGACACAGAGGAGCCCAGGCCTACTGCTCAGGACTCCGTCCACTATCGCAGCCCGAGTGGACGAAGACAGGGGTTCACCTGGAGAGAACCAAACCTGAAGTCTAGAAGGAGGTGAGGGTGCGGCCACAGGGCCCAGGTGGACGGGGAGCTGCAACGCACAGCCAGGCGCCCATCTGCCGCGCTCAGGAAGGGCCAGTGTCGGCCAGACCCCTGCAAGAAGAGCGGGAGCCAGAGGGAGCGGGCTCGGGAAGGAGAGCCAGAGACCGGGTCACCTGTGCACCCTGGAGTGCTCCTGCCCCATCTCCAGTCCCCTGCCTCGGACAGGGCAGAAGGGCCGGGGGGGGTGGGGAGAGCAGGCTCCGCTGTGGGGACAGACTCATTCCGGGAACAGCAAGCTCACCCTGGTGACAGTGACATCAATCTGTTCATGAGCACAGAGCCCTCGTGGCCCGTCACCCTCTCCCGCAGGTCCCTCTGGGCGCTGCTGCCTTGGGGACCAAGCTTCCAACACCCACGCTCTGGGAGCAGGTTCTGACCCAGCACCGCACCCCTGTGAGCAGGAGTAGAAACTATCACCAGGAATGGAGGCCACCAGGACGTGTGTCCATCTCGGCTGCACTGCTATGGACGGCAGTGCAGAGGGACAGGAGGCCCGTGGCCAGTGTTCCCTACCTGTGCTGTGGAGGGGGGCTGCCACACACCTAGTAGGTGGTGTTGACGAGGATGTGCTCCTGTGGCCAGTGCCAGTGTCTGGAGCAGCCCCTCGGGGACTCAGCTGCTGCTCAAGTCACCGTCCTCCTGCAAATCAAGGAACCACGAAGCACACGGAGACCCCGTTTCCCACAGCTCTGGGGACCCACCTGCCACAATGAGGGATCCTAAAAGTTTTCTTAGTGGACATCTTGGACCCGGATCACCCAACAGTCCCCCAGGAGCGTGGACCTGAGCAGAAGCCCCCACATCTCCAGTTTCCCGTCCACACACCTCCCAGATTCTGTGGTCCCTCCTGGGTCCCGAGGCTGCGTGAGACTCTGCTGTCCCTGTGCTGGGATAGGTGGAGGCCGCGTCGCCACCGTTGCAGAGACAGGTGAAAGAAAGGCTGCACTGTCCTCGGACGGAGCCCTGGATTTAATGAGCCTCAGAGTTCCTGGACTCTCGATCTAAATAAGAAACATACTGAGCCATGAACACCGCAGTCCTTGCTTTGAAATCTCAATTAAAACCAACCCATGCCCAGAGTCGAGGGGCGTCCCCATTCAGGACCATCTCCCAGAGAGAGCACGGAAAAGAGGAAGAGAGAAGCTTGGAGCCTCCAATTAGAGCCACCCTGTCTGCAAAGGGAGGGACGGGGCACCCCGAGGGGGCACAGGTACGTCCGCCATCTCCGAATCGCTGTTCAAAGGATCTGGGTCCTGGCGAGACGCCGGAGCGTGTTCTGACACGAGCCCGCCCCTCCAGCCCGGCCTCTGTGGATCTGCGAGGAAATCTAATCCGTATGTTTCTGATTCCTTCACACTGAACTCACCCAGGGTCGCCCGTGAGCGCCATTTGAAGTCGGGGCCCTTTGAGCCTCCTTTTATGAGGCCTTTTAAACCTGCTCCCCCTTGGAAACAGGAAGCCAGGTTTTTCCAGGAGTAAACAAACAGCCCACAGAAGTGCCCCTCGTCGGCCGGTGGGGCGGCCTGGAGACCAGACCCCCGGCCTCCACCCTGTTCGGCCCATCTGGGGCAATGGCTCCGAGGCAGCAGCCTCCACCAGGGGAAGGTCCTCAGGCTGGAAATCAGCACGCGGCAGAAAACAGGGATGGGCCGGCCTGATGGGTGGGAATGCTTTGTTCTTCCTGGGCAAAACTTTGCTGCGTTTCCTGGGAAAAGAAAACGGGCATCTGGGTAGGAGGAGAGAGGAAGGCCCTCCCTCTGCGCTCCCTGGGAGCCCGCAGGACCCCTGCCCCTGGGGCCTGTCCACAGCGTCTCCCTGGAGGTCTTTCCAGTCCTCTGATGGCCCTGCTGGGCTCTGGCTCTGTGGAGTCCCAGGTACCCGGTGGACACAGGCCTGGGCACTCCTCTCCGTCCCCCATGCTCGCTCTGGGACTGACCACTGTCCTGTGGGGAAGCTCAGGCCACCCAGGAGGCCCTGGAGGATGGGCCCCACACGCTGTGGGGCCACACGTGAAGGGACACAGATGGGAGGCCGGATGTGTGAACAGAGGGAGAAGTGAAGTGCACCCCTGCCCAGGCCAACCATCACCAAGGTGGCCAGGACAGTGCCCAGCCAGCCTGAGCCAGAGTCCCCAGCTCACCGCATCATGACCGGGTGAGCGTCGCGGGCTCTGCTGTGGGACAGATTAGCCGGACACCCTCGGCCAAGCCCTGGCCCCGGTGGGTCCTGCAACTGCGTCCCTGCCTCCGTGCAAGTGAGAGGAGCCCCCGGAGGCCGTCCTGGAGAAGGCGGTGTGGACAGAGAGGGAGCTTCCGTCCAGCGCTGCTTCCTTCCAGGTTCATGATGCCACCACGGATTGGTTTGGATTTTCTCTCCCTTTTCTTGAAGGGCAGGGGATTGAGGCCTGGCCTCTGGCCCACGCCAGGCAAGTGCCCGCAGGCTCAGGACCCCCGCTCCACCTGTCAGGCCAGGCACCCAGAGGGGCAGAGGCTTGGCATTCCTGCCACCACAGGCCACCAGGCCCGAGCAGTGCTGGGGGCCCAGACTCCCCGGGGGGCTGCCCCAGATCCAGCCCCACCTCCCGACAGCTGCGTGGCAAGAGGCAGAGGTGGGGTGGGGGTGGCGTACCCCAAACCACACAGACCCCTGGACAGCAAAGGGAGGAATGGGTTCCAGCTTGGCGACCAGCACAGGCTGCTGGTGACGTGAGGTGCAGAGGGACACTTGCTCTGCAGTGAGGTCGGCCGCTGTCTCCCCTGGGGGACCCGAAAGCTGAGGGACCTGCCGGTGGAAAGGTGCCCAGGCTCCTTCTGAACGAAGCATCGGAACTCAAACCTGTAGGAAGCCAGGCTTATGAGCTCAGGCTGCATTGCTGCCCATCGGCCGTTCCCAGGGACAAACCCAGGAGATGGGAAACCTGGTGGCCCTCCATCGAATGGGGACGATGAGTTTGTTAAGCACAGGGACCCCGAAAATACACCTATCAAGTTTTGGATGGCAGAGTCGGGAAGAATAACTCACGGGTCAGACGCCCGAAACAGGCATGGGACAGAGCCCAGGACCCAGTTCCCGGCAGGGGAACCAGCTCAGGTGGACAGGACGGGGTGGATGGTCAGCAGGGGCTCGGGAGGCATGGTGGCACTCCCCACTGGGCCCAAGACCTGGAGGAGCCCTGGGGGCTTCACAGCTGGTGGGAGAAGCTGGCAGAGAGAGCCTGAGCTCAGCTCAGGCTCCCAGGTGGCTCCCAGGGGGCTCCCGGCCACTGTGCACAGGGGCTCTGAGACAGAGTAGTGAGGGGAGGACAGAGGACACTGGCCGCATGCGTCACATGCATGGCTTCCGCACCTTCTGGACAGCCGTCTACCTCCACACGCTGATTTCCCCTCCTCCAGAACCCGGGTTCCTGGTTTACCTTGAAGAGTCAGAAGGCCTGCCAGCACTGACCCTGGCCTGAGGCGGGAGCTCAGCTGAGGGTGCCCCTCGCAGGGACCCTGTGTGTCACAGGGACTCTCCGGTCCTCAGGATCATGTTGCTTATTTCCTCTCGGGAACCCCTCCCTCCCCGTCCCCCCAGCCACCCTAATCTCCCTGGCGGCCAGTGAGTGGTGACTGGCTCACCGCTCCTAGCTTGGCAGCAGCTGTCAATCACTGGTCTCTCATCTCTCCACCTAGGTATTTATCTATCCTCCGTCAGTGGTTCTTCATCCTATCCCCTACCTGTCCATCTATCACCTCTCACCTATCATTCATCCTTGAATCACCTACCTACCCTCTGCCCCCCTCCACCATCCTCCTGTGATTGATTTACGGTCCTACTGTCAATCATCTAGCTGTCGTTAATTCCTGTCCTATCTTCTGTCCATCCATCCTCTACCTACCTAGATTCTACTTATCACGCTGCCACCTGTTCTCTTTCTACCAAAACTCCGAAAGCATCAGCGAGAAGGTAAAGGTGAGTCACGACCCCAGCAGACGCCAACGGCCACTCTAAACTATTCCCGTCTCCCGAGAACACAGCAGGTTTCACGAACTCAGGAGGCCACACTGCGGCCCCACAGCCTGCCGCTCCAGTCAACGACGGGCAACGGTCACGAGTTCAACTGCGGATCCCTGCGGGCACCCGTCCTTGACCAGGAGGGCCCCGCGGGTCTGCTCGGCAGGCGGTGCGGCCGGCGTTCCTGGGGAACACGGTGTCGGGACTGCGGGGTGCTGTGTGGAGGACCCACCACCACCGACGTGCACGGCAGCTGGGAGGTGGGCATTTTCAGCACGTGGAACTGGGATGGCCAACCCAAGGTCACCCATGCTGTAAAGGGCGTTAGGTGAACCCTGTGGCCACCTTCCGGAAAGGGTGCCCCCTGCGTGCCCCAGGGTGAGGGCATGTCCCACACCCGAGCCACCTCTGCGTCACCAGCCTGGGAGGGCCAAGTGCTGGTGGGCTGGGTGGCCTTTGGCTATCACCGGGGCCGGAGTGGCCCTCCCTGGTGATGGGTTGCTAGGCCTCCCTGGGATTCATGTTGCCATTCACAGACCCAGACAGGAACTCCCGTTTTTGCCCTTTGATTCTCCTCATGGACATAAAGCGTTTTTATTTTTAATTAATTTTAGGCCTTACAGAATTTCTGGGTTTTTTTTTTTTTTTTTTTTTTGGAACCGGGGATTGAGCTCAAGGGCACTCAACCACTGAGCCACATCCCCAGCCCCATTTTGTATTTTATTTAGAGACAGGGCCTCACTGAGTTGCTTAGGGCCTCACTAAGTTGCTGAGGCTGGCTTTGAACTCGCAAACCTCCTGCCTCAGCCTCCCAAGTGCTGGGATTACAGGTGTGAGCCACTGTGCCCGGCTCTGAATTTCTCATTTTTGTGGAGTCCGCTCCTGAGTCGTTAGAACGGCTGGGAGAAGCAGACTCTCCCCGACAGGCTTCCGAACACATTCCCCAACCGCTTCATCCCTCTCGACAAGAGATGGAGATAGACTTTTCCCCAACCGGGTGCAATTTTTTAAGTGTCTTCATCATCCGAAGTGCCTTTGGACGGAAGACGTGAGGGAGGGATCTACTTCTCCTCTCCCCAATTCTAGAACGACCCCCAACTCCACGGTCAAATACCCCACCCTCCCTTCATTCATTGAAACGGCGACAGACGCACCAGGTTTGACGCTTTGCTGCGTGGCTTCTCCCGCCGTCTCCACGCCTGCCCGTGATGCGTCCTTTCTCATCACAGAGACAGGCTCTCTCTGGGCGTGTGCATGCACGTGCACTATTTGATCCAATTTGAGGGATTTAGCACCCTTTGGGGACCTCCCCGAACACAGGCTTTTCAACGGGAACTTCCTACACTTAGGAACTAACTGGGGCACCTGGTCCCAGGTACGTGGCGTGATTTTCCGGTCCTCTGAACCCGTCATTTAGCCCCTCTGGGACGTGGTGACATGGGTCTGAAGGGCCTGCACGCCTCTCCAGTTGGCTCCTGGGTCGTTTGTGTTCTCATGGGAACTGCGAACGCGTCCGTCATTTTCTTCACATTTCCAAGTTCTGCTGGTGCAGACGGAGGCCCTGATTTCGGGCCCGTGGTCCCATCAGTGTTTTCTCAGCTGAACCTTTCCCTCGCATCAGCTGCGAAGAGCCTCCACTGGCCTCCTCTGCGCTTTCCTCTTGCTTGATTGTCCAGCACGTCCAGTGTGACATCCAACAGCGACACGGCCTTGCTGTCCGGGGGGCCTAGGATCACGCCCTTGGCAGACGTTCCCGGGGAACTGAGCCACCTGCAGCCCCTTCCTGACGAGAACTGAGCCCAAGGCAGCTGCTCTGGGCACCTGGGCAGGATGAAGCCAAGATATTTGGCCAAAAGTCTGAAGAATCAGGAAAGATCGGGAAGTACATGACACTCAACCTCAAACACACAAGGGGCTTGGAAAGGGAATCTGACCTGTGCTAAACGCAGAGCAAACAGAAAATAGTCACAGGAAGCAGATTCCAACTCAAGATTCCAACTCAACGCAAGAAAGAGGTTTTTTTTTGGAATGGGCTATTGAACTTCAGGGGCACTCGGCCACTGAGCCACATCCCCAGTCCTATTCTGTATTTTATTTAGAGACAGGGTCTCACTGAGCTGCTTAGGGCCTCGCCCTTGCTGAGGCTGGCTTTGAACTTGCAATCCTCCTGCCTCAGCCTCCCGAGTCACGGGATTACAGGTGTGTGCCACCGCGCCCAGCAAGAAAGATGTTTTTTCATCGAGGGTCAGTACAATACAGGACACCCGAGTGGGCGGGGCCCTAGGCAAGTTCACATGATCCCGGTCAAGAACGAAGCAGAGAGTTTTACACTGCAGGTGGGTGGTCAGTTCGACCTCTTCACACAGGGCCAGGAGAAACCACAGCACAGGCTCTCGGATCCCACCCAGATCCACCTGCACTTTCGTGAGAGCCTCCGATGATTCACATGCACAGTGAACCTTGGGGAGCACTGGATTAGTTGACTGTGTCAGATAGACTTTCTAAGCGTCTCAGGACACCTAACCTGCTGACACTCAGGAAATACAGGCAGTTCATTACCTTGCATAACAAGAAGCCTGGGGGTGCAAAAGCTTAATGAAGTCATCATGAAGCTGCTGTTTCCAGTTTGGTGCCCGTGAACTCAGGGATTGGGATTATTGCCTCATGTCACAAAACAGTTGCAGCAGCGCTACAGATGACTTTCACATTCCATGTAGGGAAAAGACGGCCTTCCTTACATCAGTCTTTTCCTAGATCTTCCCTCCTCCCACACGTTCAGCCCCTTTCTTTTGTCCCTCTAAGGAAGAATCACCTCCCACCTCATTGACCAGATGGAGGGACATGTGTATCCCTTATCCAAAGATGATCTTGCTTGGTACTTTTTGTCTATTCCCAGGACATGTGCAGCTTTGGCTGGGAAAGAGCAAAGCCATCAGAGGGCAGAGGTGTTTGGAAAATGAAGACAGTATGTGTCCAGCTTTGCTTGAGGCCTCCTTCCTCTCTCCCGATTTTTCTCCCAGTGCTCTCTGCTGGCCCAAGGGAGTGGCCAACACTGGGACACCCCTACAGGGCCGAGTCTTGCTGAGCGGAAACATTTGAGACCATAGAAGAGAAGCTCCGCCCTGGCTTTCCTCTACCCTTCCTATGGCCTGTGTCGCGGCCACTCCGACCTGAATGGGGACAGCAGATCTGCACCCCAGGCTCCCCCGACCTGGCGTTTCCTGCAACACGCTGCCCCGTGTGCGGAGGAAGTTGGGCTTTTCCTCCTGACTTGACGTCCCTGTAGGAAACACTAAGCTGAGCCAGGCCTGCTCCTGCCAGCCTCTGCCACATGCTCCAGTCCCAGGCCTCGGTGAGACTCCTCACTGAGGCAGAAGGGCGGCGTTGTAGACAAAGATCAGCCAGGCCCGAGGGCTGTAGGAGAGGGGACACAGCCCGGCCATGGCAGGAGGCAGGCGCTGCTTCCCTGGTCCCTGAGCTCCACCGCCCACCACGGGTTTCCCCGGGCCTGGGGCAGCGGCACCTCTCAGGCCGATAACCCTGGGCTTCTGCCTAGCAGGCTTTGTAAGCCCTGAGGGGCTTCCCTGGACATGCACAGTGTCCCTGAGGTGTCCCGGAGGGCACAGAGGGCGCCTGCCTTGGCTTCTGGGACGCAGCTGGTGTGAGACAGGACAGGAAGGACCCTGCCCGAGAGTCGGGTGCCCCCCCCCCCGGGACTTTGCTAGTTGGGACCCTCCCACAGTGATAAGGCACAACGTGTGGACTCTCGAGAAGTCCATGGGGCTGCCCGGACACTGCTGGGTCAGGCTGCCACTTTCCTGGGGACGTCCCGAGACGACAGCTCACCTCGGCAACTGCAACTGGTTCTTTGCAGATTTCAAACGCCTCCTTCCCTCCTCCCTCCAGCTTGGCCTTCACACTCTTAATAAAACATGAAACAGCCCCCGCCCCACGTCGCCCGAGCGTGTCCCGCTTCCTGAAGTCCCACCACTTTCCTCATCTCCATATGACAGCCCCTCCGTCCAATGGCCCGATGGCGGAGAGGCGCCCGCACGTGAGGCCCGACTTCCCGGGAAGCGGCTGTGATGTGCTCGTGTTCAAAGGGAAAGGCCGCGCCTGCCTTTTAAACTTGAAAGGTCCGGGTCATCTCTGAAAGCGGAACGCGGCCTCCTAAGTGTGTCTGCGAGAGGAACCCAGCCTCTTCAGACCCGGCCTCATTAGCGTGGTGGGCTGCACCTTCGTGGGGGGACGAGAAACATGAGATCTCGTGGCTGAAACGCATTGATCATGTGCTCTGTGCCAAGCGGCGGCCAGGCTTTACGCAGGCGACGTCCTTCCCCTCACCCCAGGCCCTGCGCACTGGCGGTCACAGGTGCAGCCTGAGGACAACTCGAGGCAGCTGTCACTCCAAAAGCACCAGCTCCCCAGCTCCCCTGCTGTGCCCTCCTCCTGGGTGAGGACGCAGGCGGGGCGAGCGTGCCAGGGCCTGCCCAGGGCAGCGGGGCCTCGGGCAGGCAGACGGTTTCCAGGCTGACCTACATTCCAGCCCAGGGCCTTCAGGTGTGAGAGGCCGCCTCTGAGTCAGCTGTGATTCCCCCTTCCTTCTGCGTTGACCCCACGGACTTCCCCATCTGCCTCCTCTCCTTGTTTCGAAGCAGCCTCGGCAGGGTGCTGGTGGGGGCCGCGCACCAGCCTGGGGCTGGATTCTGCTTTGCCAGGTGACCCAGGGTTTGCGTGACGGGCAGAGGGAAGAGTCCTCCACACTCCCTCGTGGGAGCGAGGCTTGCACCGCTGAGGCCCATCTGGGCAGGTCTCTGGACTTCAGCAGGAGCCCAGGTGGTCGGGGACCGCTCTTCATGGCACCTTTGAAGTCTGCCTGGCCTTCTTTCTGCTGCCTCCATCACCTTGACCTGGAGAGCACCCACCCGGGGTCCCCCACCTGCAGGCCTGACCTTGTCTCCACCCAGCCCACCTGCAGGCCAGCTCTCTCCACGGGGAGGAGTCAGACCCTGCAGCTCCTCCAGGCACCTTGGTGCTCCCTGGCCTTCCCTCCTGCTCCTCCCGAGGCCAGGCCCCTCCTGGCTCTGCCTCCCAAGCTGCTCCTTACCTGCAGGTCTCCTGCACCACCCCCAGCCCTGCTGGCCCTGGCTGGGTGGTCTCTGCCAGGCCACATGACCCTGAGGGGCAAGGCAGAGCTGCTGCGGAGATAAAATGACCCAATCCACATCAGGCCCCCGACGCAGGAGAGCCGGGTGGTCAGAGCCACAGTCTGGATGGACATCTTGGGGTCCCTGCTTGCTTGCTGCCCTGTGACCCTGGGCAAAGGGGCTGCACTTCATGTGCTCCAAATTCCCCACCTCTAACAGGAGGAGGAGAACAGCCTCTCCAGCCTTGGCTGGAGGACAGAGTGAGCACCCCAAAGTGCTTAGCGTGCAGATTTGCTCATCTGTGTCTTGGACAATTACTTGCTAAACGGGGGTCCTGGATCTATAACCAGACTTCCCTGGCTGGCTCCTGTCCTGGTTTCACTTTGACTTGCTGTGTGACCCTGGGAATTAAACTCTCTGTGCATCAGTCTTGGTATGTACAGGAGAGGGCGTGGCCCACAGCTGTGCTGTGGCTACTCTGAGATGGCTGCTGCTCGTACTGGGATTACATTCCTGGCACATGTGACATGCTTTGCTGGGTGCAGGGCCCAGAAGCCAGGCCCAGTCCCTGTGGAGGCCACATTCCCTGCCACAGCCCTGCTCCAGCTGGCCAGCCCCCAGCCTGGCCTCACCGTGAGGTGCCATGAGGGCGACCGGGCTGAGCCTGGGCCTTGCCTACATTTCCAGCCAGTGTGTCTTCGCTGTGTGACAGAGGTCTCAGAGGCTGTGCTGTGTGGGTCCCTCTCCAGGCTGCCGGGGCTTGAGCCACCTTCCCAGCCCTGGCGCACGCAAGGCTGGGTGGCTGCTGCAGAGGGCTGTGTGACCTTGGGCAGTCACCTTCTCTGGGCTGCTTCTCACCATGACCTCACCGCTTACACCTGCCCCTCCAAACAGCATGTGGTTTTTCTGGAGCTGAGGTCACGGGGCTCTGAGGCCCAGCAGGCTGCACATTAAGGCCCTGGTGTCCCTTTGGGAAGTCCCCAAGGGCTGGGTCTGAGGACAGCGGTGTGTGACAGTTCTTTCATTTTTTGGTTTTCTAACATTTGAGCCCCGTGCAGCTTCTCCCAAAATGCAGGGTCTGCTGTGACCTAGGGTCAGCGTTCAGCTGGGCCGGGCCCAGGGGAGGGGAGGGAGCAGGAAGCTGTTGGCTTGCAGGGTCCCTGTGAGACCAGCCACAGGCTGGCTGCCTTGGAGTCTGTAAACAAGACCCCCTTGGCTGCTGGGAGGAGCCCGGAAGCTCACCTGGGGCTGAACACCAAGGTCTTACCCAAGCCTCAGGGCAGGACAGGGGGCTCGGCCTCCCTAGGACGTTTACAGCCCGCGCCTGAGCGTGGGAAGATCTGAAGTGGCTGGGACTCTGTAATTTCAGAACCCGGTGGGTGCCTTTGGAGTCCCGTCCAGGGTGCAGGCTCCCGGCAGCACCTCCCAGGTTATCTTTCCGGACTTGGCAAAAGGCGGCGGCAGACATGCTGTTTTCCCTTGAGAGTCTCCAGAAGGGAAGGTTATTTGCGTGCACACGCAGACAGTAGTTTTCTGTCCCCAAAGTGCTGTTGGGGTCAGGATGGGAACCATACAGTTAGCTGGTGGCCCTTTTTAGAGCCCGTTTCCACGCTGGGTGCCCGGGAAGCCTTTCTAGGTTTTATACTCGTGGGCTGTGCTGGCCTGGTGGGCATTTCAATTTCTGGAACTTGATCCCAAACCACCCAAATCACCTGCTCCTGCATCCTCCTGAGGCAGCCCCCACCCCATCTGGGCCTTTCCTCCACCCTGGCCTTGCGGATGGGGCCAGGTGGTCTTGTCACCAGGCACCACTCCTAATGCTCCTCAGGACGTGGCCCAGCTGCTCTGGGTTCTGCCCAGCTTTGCAGGGCCGAGTTAGCGCCCAAAGATCTCAAGAGCTCCTGCCCCAGTCAGGGTGTGAGTGGGGCATGAGCCTACAGCTTGCTAGGGGTTTTCTGTGGCCATCCTACTGCATTAGGGCTGGCCTGTGCCCTTGGGTCCTTTTGGTAAGAACCTGGGTCCAGCCATGGCCTGGTCGCTGAAGGTGGACCGGCTCCAGCTTGTCAGCTGCCAAGTTCTCCTGGTAAACACCAGGAGTGACCACTGGGAAGTGCCCAAGCTGCCCCCACAAGTCCCCGCTGTCAGGCTCTCCTATCCAGACAGTTTGTACCTGTGTCCCCGAGGCCCAGAGCTGCTGTGGGGTGGCTCGCTTCAGACGGAGACACACAATTGTCGAGGTACAACCTGACCCCAGCAGGTCAACTGAACACCACTGACAACTCTCTGAACTGGAGGCCAGTCCAGGCTCAGGGCACATCTGAGCTTGGCAGGCAAGGTTGTCCTTGAGGACATGTGTCCCAGCGAAGCCCCCGTGTCCAGCTACCTGCACGAGAAGCTTCTGAAACTCAGGCCTGAGTGACTCTGGCAACCTTGGCGATGATCAGAAATCTCCAGCTAGTGGGGCACACCCAGAATTTGCCTAAAAAGCAGAGGGAGAGAGAAAGTTCTATTCTCTCCCCACAGAGAAGGCCAAGCTCACCAGGCACAGGGACTACTAGCAAACTAAAGAACATCTTTTATTTTTAATAAAATAGTGGAGCATGAAAAATCTCATATATTACAGATCTACACTGGCAGGAAGCCCCCTTCCCTGGCTTGGTGAAGAGAAAGCACTAGACCAAGTTTGTCTTTGCTGCCTAATGCTGCTTGATCTATTCATGGGAATCATTTGTTTAACAATAGAAAGAGTCAATACGCCCTTTGGGTACTTTTGAATGATCCTTCTCCTCCTCCCCCCTCCTTTCCACAAATTAGTCCAAACGTGTATGACATTGGCTTGGTTTCCATTAAAAAGCCACAGAATGTAATGCTAAAGGGTTTCCAGGGCCCGGCCCCTTAGTTCTTTGTTAGGAGATTTCTTTTGTTGTCTTTATGTACAGCAAAATACTTGTTTTTCTTTTTATTCTCATGGAAAGAGAAAAACAAATGTATTGCACATCTTTGGATCCACACGTTAGGTTTCCGGGAGGTTCCTGTCTTGGAAAAAGACCTTCCATGAAGCTGGAGACTGGAGTCTGTTTTAAGGGACTCCAAAGTCCCTTAAAGTGTAAGGGTGTAAAGATTGATCAGGGTCCTTGCTCTGCACAGACCTGGTGTCCCACACAAAACCTCGCTGGGGGTGGGCCTCCTGGGATGGCTCCTTTGCCAACCCAAGGGGGGCTCTTTAATCTGCAAAAAAAAGTTGTCTGGCCTCTCTTTTATAAGTGGGTCGCAAAGCCAACTCCAGCACACAGATGCGCATTTGTGGAAGGGTCTGAACAAAAGTTTTCTGAGGGCTGAATCAACGACTTTACCACCAATTAGTTACACCGGGGGCTTCTGAACTGAGGAGCGCCCCTTCACTGAGAAACAGAACAAAACAAAACCCCTGAAGCACATTTTTACTTTCAATGCATCCTGGTATCCTGAATTTTGGGGTAAAAACTTTCCATTTGTTTGCATTTTTTTTTTTAAAAAAAACCCTTTTATTTAAAAAAACCAACCAGCCAAAACTAGGAACTGCACCCTGTTTGGGCTCAGCCTGCCTGCCTGCCGAGGGTCCTTCCCTCTGGGCCCTTCACACGCAGGCAGGAGGCTGGGCTGGGATCTCGTATTTCCCAAGATGAGGCTTCTGGGGGTGCTGCGCTTTTTTGTAAATCCCGGCACTGGTGATGACGCTGGCGGGCTTCCCGCGGCTCTTCCTCTTTAACCTGCGGCTGCAGACCTGCTGCCAAGACTGCAGCGTCTTGGAAGTCCAGATCCACACTCCACTGGTGATGCCAACCACCAGCAGCATGGAGACCTTCACCATGAAGATCTCCACGGCGGGGATGGAGGCGGCCATCAGACAGTCCAGCGCCTTGGTCTGGTTGTTCATCCTGCACTTGTGCTGGGAGGCCAGTACCTTCCAGTAATCCATGTTGAGGCGCTCGTATAAGTAACAGGCGATCACACAGGTGGCCGGCACGGTGTACAGCACCGAGAAGACCCCGATCCTCACCATGAGCTTCTCCAGCTTGTCCGTGTTCTCCCCGCCCGTCTTCATCACCCTCCGGATGTGGAACAGAGCCACAAAGCCGGAGAGGATGAAGGAAGTGCCGATGATGAGGTAGCAAGCCAGGGGCACCAGCACGAAGCCGGTGAGGGCATTGACGTCCATGCTGCCCACGTAGCACACGCCGGTGAGCTCGTCCCCTGCCACCCTGCGCATCACCAGGATCAGGATGGTCTTCACTGCAGGGATGGCCCAGGCCGCCAGGTGGAAGTAGCTGCTGTGGGCCTCAATGGCCTCGTGGCCCCACTTCTTGCCGGCTGCCAGGAACCAGGTGAGCGTGAGGACCACCCACCACAGTGAGCTGGCCATGCCGAAGTAGTAGAGCACCAGGAAGACCAGGGTGCAGCCCGTGCTCTCCAGCCCCTCCTGAATCACATACAGCTGCCCGCTGTCTCTGTCGCAGGCGATGCTCTCTGCACCCGCGAAGAGGCGGATGATGTAGCCCACCGAGTAGACGCAGTAGCACATGGAGAGGAAGATGATGGGGCGCTCGGGGTACCGGAAGCGGGCGGGGTCGATGAGGAAGGTGAGCACCGTGAAGGCACTGGAAAAGAAGCACAGCACGGACCATACCGCCAGCCAGACCACCGCGAAGCGCTTGTCGGCGCGACTCCAGTACACGTCCACGCCGGGAGTGCAGAGTGGCGCGCACGAGGCGCTCTTCTCCACGTGATGGAACTTGCCGGGGTTGTCGCAGCCGGCGCGCCCAGAGCCCCCATCTTTCAGCTGGTGCTCCTGCGCGCTGTGGGGCCGCTGTGGCCTGAAGAGCGGCGGGAACATGCCGGAGCCCCGGCTAGGCTCCTCTGAGCCGTTGTTGGGAGCCTCCATGCACAGGTAGTTGGGGTCATTCTTGTTGGGGAGCTTGCTGCAGTCCAAGGAGTCGGGCCACTTGAAGTTGAACTGCTCCATGATGGGAGAACACTTGAGCCGGGCCTGCTCACACATGACCCGGCAGGCAGGGATGGGCGTGGAGACCTGCTCCGTGCACATTGGAGCATAGAGCGAGCACAGGAAGAAGCGGAGGTGGCCATGGCAGCCGTACTCCACCAGCGGCGCAAACTCGTGCAGCTGGATGGCCGCCTCGCGCTGGTTTTCGTGGCCCATCAGGTTGGGCATGCGGGTCATGTTGTAGCCAATGTCCTTGCACATCGGGATCTCTATAGGCTGGCACTTGCTGTCGCCAGGTCGCTCCATGTCCATGGAGCTGATGGCGGCGCACGAACCCATCACCTGCAGCACCAGCCACAGGCAGGGACCCGGGCGCTGCATGGTGGCGTCCGAGGTGCCTCGCGAGAAAGTCCGCGCCCCTCAGAGCCGCCGCTCCCGGGCACGGGCTGCTGGCCCGGGCTCCGCGTCCCTGCTCGGGCTCCCGCCCATGCCCGCCCAGCCTGGCCGAGGCGCTGCGCACAGCGCCCCCGGCCCTGCTCTCCGCGCCTGGCCTCCGCCGCGCCGGGTCGGCGGGGGAGGGGAGCAAAGTTTGCAAACAATACCGGGAAGCGAGAGAAGCCGCCGGAGCTCTCCGCGCCGCCGCCCCGCGCGGGCTTCAACTCACTGCCGCGGCAAACTTTGGCCTCTTCTTGGCGCGCCCGGCCCGCGCGGCCGGAGAGGGCGGGCGGCGGGGGCGCACCGTGGCCGGGCTAGTTCGCGGCGCCCTGCGGCCCGGCAGCTCCTCCCTCCCTGCGCCGGCCTCGCCGGGCCCAGCCAGCAGCTGTTGTGAGGTTTGCGTCCCGGGATGAGAAGACTGGCAAAAAGGCAAAGGGGAAA